>BOPN01001074.1:303567-311067 GCA_017312705.2 Penaeus japonicus
TCATCCAAGTCCAAAACAAGAAAGAAAGAAAAGGCCTTTTTCGAGAACATAAACCTTCCACGTCACTCCTTTCTCCTGACAATTTCCCTCTTCACATCCAGAGCATCTTCTAGGTTTTCCATCTTCAGGCGTTCTCTGTTTTCACAGCCCACATTGGGACAGCTGGAAGAAAGGGCGGATTTTATCAGTATCTTCTATTGGACTTGGATTCTAAGGACTAAGACTATTGATGTAAATAAGAATTTTAGAATACTCTACGCTACAGTGATATTTAAAATCTATAAACAAACAAAAACACACACATGTACACGCACAAACAAACACACACACACACACACATACAAACACACACACACAATTCATTTTTTATAAAGAATTGAAAATCAAGAACCCTGCATATAAAGAAACTTACCTAAACCCTTTCCGTCTGTTCTGCTTAATCATGTTGACAACGGAGGATCTCTCGTACACATGGCCACAAATTTTGTTTCTTACGGGATCTGTCATTTGTTTCATGCTGATTGGATCAATGAGGTTCACTTCTTGCTGTGTAACAATGAGGTCACCATCTCCTTCGTCACCTTCATTATCTCCTGTCGTAAAAAACAAAAACAAAAGCACATGACATACTATTGCTAAAAAATATCCTGCTAAACAAATAGAATAAAAGAAAAAGTCTTCATTTGCAAACATGACAAACAAGTCAGACACATTAAGTTAACTTTGGATTATGTAAATTCCAAAGATGCTTTAAAAAAAATCAAATCTTAAAAGACATGTACTCAACTGCAAGCGGTTATTGCGTCAAAATCTCACCTGCTTCATTCTCCTGCAATAATGTCCTGAAGTTTTTCACGCTAGAGTCACCGTTGACCACCTCCTCGAGGTTGACTTCATCCTCCAAACTTTTCAGACACTGGTCGAAGAGCTAGTAAGTGGAGATAGGTCATTTTGATTAAATCTTAAAATCCTATCTTTGCAAGGAGAGAAATGAAGATGGTCATAAATTGGCACTGATAGACAAGTTGTAAATTTATCTATAAGAATGTGTGTGTGTAAATTCTATACTAATTTGGTACCACTACTAATTCCATAATTAATTTTATATTATAAGCATCAATTCTTAGCTTGAAGCCAGAAATCTCCATTGTGTTTTGTATCTTCTATCTCAGATTTCTTTTGAATTCACTATACATCTTTACAGGTAAAGATTAATTGCAAAATATCACTAGGTATATATTCAATTCTTTACATTACTTTAAGGAAATATGAGAATCAAAAGAAGAAGGAATCTTCATTAAGGTAAATTGAAAAAGTCCCCCTCCCCATTTGAGGTAATTATGCTCTTCTTTCCAATCTTTTCTTGTACAAGTTACATTTCTTTTGTGATATACTGCTTGATCTTTTTGTCATATGCCATTATGGAATGGAAAAAATAATTTTCAAAAACACTAAACTTGAAGGCCTAGAATACAATCATTCTCCTTCGATAAAACATAGATAAAATCCCTGTCTATGTTCAGTCTATTAAGCTGCTCTGAAGTTGCAACTTGAGCACATAATAATGCACACTCACTGATATTACATTCAATAATATTACATTCACAGAAATCTTAAAATAATCATTCACATGCAAGATAATCTTATAATCCAAAATGAAAATATCTTTCAGTATAGCATAATAATTATATCATACAATAAACTACCTATAAGAAAATAAGCTAACTTAACTCAAAGAAAATTATATACAAAAAACATCATCCCACCTGGCCAACGTCACTCGCGTCTTGAGGATCTGAGTTGTCCAGAGACTTTGCATTTCTTGCAGCCTGCCGTGCAATGTTTACCTTGTGTTCTGCCACCACACAGCTCACCAAAACTTCTTCAAGCTCTGCCATATACTTCTTCCTTAAATGTTCTGAAAAATGGACAAGGAAAATTAATAAAAATGAACTGAGAGTAATTGTAAAATATGGGTGTAGATTGGATTCTACAATCATTTCTAGTTACCATAGTTTAATTGCAAATCATCCAATACATATCCAAGAAAATTATATTCCATATGATAAAGAAGAAAAAAATGCACTTATAACACTCTTCAATCTAACTATAGAAAATTTCACTTGTAACTTTTCCTACCATATGCCAGAGATGGATAACATATGTTAACCCAAAATAAAACAGGATTTTCAATGTACACATAAACAAATGGATCTAGACAGAAAGTTTCAGCTTGGTCTCAGTATGGGAAAAATGGACACCAAGAAAGAAAGAAAGAAAGAAAGAAAGAAAGAAAGAAAAAAACAACAACCATAAAATACAATATAATTCAAGTTTCAGACAGAAGCTACATATAATACATAGAATCAGTAAATAGAGGAATTCTATGACATAATGAAAAACAAAATTGTAAACAACATGAACCTTGTAATGAGTGGATTTATGCAATGACCACAGAGTCTATGTACTCTGGGCGCTGCAGAAAAGGCCAACAAATTTCCACCATGTACAGTATCTTCTGATAGAATAATACTGAAGCTTGTCCCTTGCAAAAGGTATATGCAATCATCATGGTTATGGTGATGTATTTTCCCTTGTTTTCATTCATATCATAGATCGTATACCTCGTCTTGATTTCAACTTGCAATAACTATGTTGCAGAGGAAAATTCTGTAGTCACTGTTCTATTGATTCCTCTTTCTTTACCTTGTACTCTATGCCTAGCATGTCCAAAGGTAAAATTAATCGTAAAATATACTTTTACACTAAATTCAAAGCCGGATTATTAGGGAATCATTAGCGAGACATTTAATTTAGAAAAAACAACAACAACACAATAACATCCTCAATGACATCATTCTAATTAAAGTCTTGTTTTCCCACTTCATAAACTTGGACGAAAACAAGACAAGACAAGAAATAAAGACACGTAAATCAAAGGAAATTCGAATTAATCAACTCTCAGAAAGATAACTTTCCCGGTTTGCAATTGCCGAATCTCTGAAATCAAACTTATATCTCTCACATAACACCACCTATTTAACATTAATATATCTCATCAAACTCACCATCTCCGATATGCTTGAGTACAGTAAAGCCACACTTCTTGCTCTCTTCCCTGACATGATTAACAGTTTGTAAGATGATCGCCTCGGCGTCTCCCATCTCGAATCCTGCGCGCACGAATGTAAACAAAAACAAAGGGAAAAGGGTGAGCGCTCGTAGTCCTCTTCCGTCCGTTTCCTTTTTTTTCTGTAATTTGTATTTTTTTATGACGCAGATTTTTCCATTATAATATCATCCACTTTCCTAGTTGTCTTCGCTTGATGCTAAATAAAACTAGTGTATAAAAGTTATCCCTGTAAATATTGCGTTTTCTGTGAACACAACCTAATGCTTTCGTTTTCTTTGGGTCTTGAAATTTAGAGTGAAACTATTTTATATAGGCTGTAGTTTTGTTTCGGAATTACGGACGCTAAATGAATAACTGGATAATAAAATTGGAAGGAAATATACTTTGATATTTAACAACAAACGCACTGGCTTGATTATGAAAAATATTATGAAATAAAAAGACCTAGTAATCTCTTAGCCAAATTGTATGAAATCGTCAAATATTATTATTCCAGTGTGGAAAAGTACGGCACTTTTCACCTAGGTCTGCTAAAGTGAAGTGTACAATTGTCAACAAATATATACTTTAAGTGGGAAATTGTTCTTTTTTGTTATAACTTTTATGATTTGCTTTATCAATTTTCTCCGAAAACATTCCTCACCGCCCAAATGCTCGTCCTCGTCTCGGCCAGCGACTGCCACGTCCTCATCCCTGGCTCCAATAAGACTCCGTCCGACTGCTATGTCATCAGCCAGCTGCAGGTTTTCAATGGGCTCTACCATGCTTTCCACTCCATGCATCTCTCTCGACAGTTGACACTGGATCCTAGACTCTGTCCTGGGGGCAAGGTGCAGTCGCTCGGCCGTAACTACCTCTGCACAGCCAACCTCCGGAAGCAAGGACACATCTTCACCATGCACCCTCACCAGCTTCCGTCCAAGATCGACACATGCCTTACTCTGTGTCAGGTAGTCAAGGCCCAGTACATAATGCCCCGTGACACCACACAGTCTCTGTGGTGCGTCTGGAAGTCGCGTAGTGGCCAACATATCAGGCCGCACTAGGGTCTTCTCAACCCTAGTATCCACTGTTAGGCGGCATGGCTTCCCATCCACTGAGCCCTCCACCTGCATCGTGCTGGTTGTTCGACGGCAGCTTACACAAGTCGGGGCCTAGGAACTGAGGACAGCTGGGTTTTGACCCCCTTCTCCAGCCTGTCCGAGTTTTCTGCCTGTACCACATCCTTAGCCTTGGGGCAGACACTCAGGTAGTGACCAGACCTGCCACAGTCCTTGTAGCATTGCTGGAAGGCATCAGAATCCAACCGGTTGAGGGGACGCATTCTCCACTCCGTCGGACATTGACTGCGTCTGTGCCCTTTCTCGCCACAGCCCCAACACAAGCCATGGAATCTATACGGGCTCACCCTCCTTGATATTGCCTTTATTTTCACTTTCTGGCCCCAGAGATCACGGCGGTTCTGGGCGGCCGGTTCTAGTTGCCACTGGTTGCCTTCAGAAAGGCCTCGAACTCCAAGGCCCTTGCCAGCACCACCTGCAGGTCCTCAGGGTGTGCCTGCTTGATGTAGATTTGCAGCTGCTGGTCCTGCAAAGCGTCAACAAAGAAATCGCGGGCCAGTACCACGATCATTTCTTCTGGAGCCGCAGGATACGACCTCCTTACCAGCGCCTCCACGTCCTGCGCCAGCTGGGACAGCGTCTCGCCACGCTCACGAGTCCGCTTCTTCAAGCGGGCCCGATATACCTCGGCCTGGTGGTGATGGCCGAAACGGCGTTGCAAAGCCTCCGCCACGCTGGTGTAAGAGGCGTGTTGGGATGGCGGCAGATGCCCCAACACTTCCACCGTGGGGCCCCCTGATGCTGTTACCAGCTGCAGTGCCTTCTCTTCCTGGCTCCAGCCCTGGGCAGATGCCAGCATTTCAAATTGGGTGGCATAAGCCTCCCAGGCCACCTTCCCGTCGTACTCCGCTGGCTTACGCCTCACAGAATGTCTGGAAACCGAGGGGCTGCGGAGTGGAGAACGCGTGCCGTGAACTAACACGCCCGGAGGGGAGGGAGGGGGTGAGGGAGGCAACGAGGCGGGTTGACCGGGTCCGAGTTTTCCGCCACCTGTACCCAAGGCAGTGGTTCCGATGGGTCCCCAGCCTCCTGCAGCGGCCACCGGCTCTAACAAGACGCTGTGAGGCCTGGGGGTTCCCTGCCAAGGACCCCAGGCAGACCCCAGTAAATCCGCTACTCTGGCATCTGCTGCCAGAACCTCATCCGCCTTCTCCTCATTACTACCTCATGACGCTGCCTTTCTGCCTTCACCTCCTCCCTCAGGCCCTGAACCTCGCCTTTCAGAGTCTGCACCTCTAGTAGTTTACTCTTCATGCTGTTGCAGGCCTTGTCGGTGTACTGCTGCGTTTCCATCTTCACAGATGCGAGATTGCTCTGTAACACCTCAACAAGATGGCAGAACTGTTCCTCTGCCTTCCGTGCCTGCTCACGAGTCCTTTGTGCCATTTCCTCCCTCATACCGGCCAGCATGGTAGTGATCAGGTCTATCTGGCTCGGCTTCACCTCACTCGTGCCTGGCTCATTCATATCCTCCTCTCCCTCATGGCTGCCATTTTTGGACGACATGATGAATCGGTGTCTCACTGTTCAAATATCACAAATCCCACTCCTGACACCACTGTCAGGAGTCGCCTCACCACCAGTCGCCTCACCTCTCACCCACCAACACCAGGCAGGCTAGGCAGACGGCGTGCTAACCACATTGTCTATCTGGTCTATCATTTTTGGCCTGACCTTTGTTTCCACCTTTATATATTGGAATTGTAGTACCCTCCTTTAGTAAGCTGGGGATAATCCCCATGTCCAAAGATTTCCTCCACAAAGTTACCAGTGGCTTTGCTATGGTTTCTTTGCACCTTTTTAATAAGATAGTTGGGATTTCATTTGGTCCAGCTGCGTAGTTTGTTGAGATTTCACTTACTGTTTCAAGAATATCTTTTTCATTGAATATAAAGTCAGTGAGACATTCATCTTCGTTACTAATAATACTAAAATGTTGTTGTGGGTCTGATATTATTTTTTCTATTCTTGGGACACTATAGACTTCTTCATATTGCAATTTGAGTAATTCAGCCATTTCCTTTGAATCAGTTACCAATGCACCATTATTCTCAAGAGGCCCACTGTTCTCCTCTTTAACCTGTTGTTTGCATAAGATAAAAAAAATATTTTGCATTCTGTTTTATAGCTTCCACAGCTCTTTTTTCTTCGGCTGCTTTTTGGTTACTTATAGACAGTTTTAATTTATCTTCTAATAGCCTTATCTCTGCTTTGATCGTTTCTCTCTTGATCTGATCTGTTGTTTTTTTCAATTTGTTAACCTTATTTTTCTTGTTTCTTAACATGATCCTTCGATCTCTTGGTATAATATTCTTGTTTCTGTTGTCTTTTTTGGGCGCAAACATTCTACAAACATCTTTACATGTATTATAAAGCTTCTTTAGTATATCATTTGTTGTTAAGAGGACGTCAATATCTTTCAGTGACTTGTCTAGTGTTGCATTTAATTTTTTCCAATCTATTTGATCTGTGACTCTTTTCTCCTTCGGCTATCTGTTTTTCACTACTTTTCGGATTATCTAACTTATTTCAATTATTTTGTGGTCTGATTGGGCTGTATAAGTTGATAATATGTTAGGTACATCTTCCCCTATACTAATAAAAACAAGGTCCAGTATATTTTCTTCCCTTGTTGGAATGTTGATGATTTGGTTAAGGTAAAAATTTTCTTCAAAATCTAAAAGCATTCTCGCTTGTTGTTTTTCATCTTTATTGGCATTTGCTCCTACTTTTATTTTCTTTGTTTCCCAATCGATAAAGGGGAAATCAAAATCGCCAAGTATAATAATAGCTTCCATTTCCCTTATATTGACAATGTAATTACTAATAATGCCTAGTGATTCACTGAAAGATGTTTCTGTTGTTCCAGGAGGTCTGAATAAAACAATATATAGCTCTTTTGTATCTCTTGTCAATACCCCTAGTATTTCTACTGTATTATTAGAGTATTCTATTACAGTATCCATTCTAGTTGCTAATTCTTTCCTGATATAAAGAGCTACTCCTCCACTGCTTCTCTTATTTCTATCTTTCCTTATTAGCTCATAGCTATTGATTTTAATTTCTTCATTTTTTATGTCTTCATTCAGATGAGTGTCTGTAAGAGCTATCATTGAATAATTGTTGATCTTTGCCATGTCCTCTAGATATGTAGGTTTTGTCTGGTTACTTTTTGGATATAATCCCTGTATATTTAACAATATGAGTCTCAAATAAATTATTTCTTTGCGCGTCTACATTACCTAT
>BOPN01001074.1:323567-331067 GCA_017312705.2 Penaeus japonicus
TCAGAATTGTAATGATAATAATATTGATAATATTAGTAATGATAATAAAACAATGGTAATGATATGATAATGATCATAATAACAGTAATGGAAGTGATAAGCACATTGATAATGAAAATCACAATAATGATGATGATGATAATAATAATGATAACAGTAATATTAATAATAACAATCATGATAATTATGATAATGATGATAATTATAACACTAATGATAATGATGATAATTATAACACTAATGATAATGATGATGATTATAACACTAATGATAATGATGATAATTATAACACTAATGATAATGATGATAATAAAGAAACAATAAGATATGATAATGATGATGATAATAACTTTAACGATGATAGTTATGATGATAATGATGAAAAAGGTAATAATAATGATGATAATGTTTGTAAAATTAATAATAAAGAGAATGCTATTGATAATAATAATAATTATAATGATGGTAATAGTGATAATAATGATAGAAAATAATGATGATAATGATAGTGGTAATAATGATAATAGTGCTGATAATAATACATTTCATAATCATGTTTATAATAATCATGATAGTGGCAATAGTGATAACAATAATAATTGTAATAATAATGAAATAATAATAATTATAATAATGGTAATAGAAATATTTCAAAATATTTGATTCATTTATTGAGTATATATATATATATATATATATATATATATATGTATATATATATACATATATATACATGTATATATATATATGTATATTTGGCCAGTTCCATGACTCCCGAGAGATTTCGATGCAATGCAGAAATGCAACGTTTGTCATTGCAGAATTGAGTGCATGATTGTTATATTGATGCATAACTTTAGCATTCATGAAATTATCATCATTATTTTCGTTATTGTTATAATCAATATTGTTTTTGTTGTTGTTGTCATTTTCATATTATTGTTATCATAATAATAATTCTCCTCATTATGATTATCATAATCTTTAGTATTATTACTGTCATTGCCATCATTTTCATTATAGTTGACTGTTGTAGATGATATGATGATGGTGATGATAATAATGAAGATGATTATAATGATGATGATGAAGATGCACAGAACTGTAATGATAATAATATTGATAATATTAGTAATGATAATAAAACAATGATAATGATGTGATAATGATCATAATATCAGTAAAGGAAGTGATAAGGACATTGATAATGGAGATCACAATAATGATGATGATGACAATAATAATGATAACAGTAATATTTGTAATAACAATCATGATAATTATGACAATGATGATAATTATAACACTAATGATAATGATGATAATAAAGAAACAATAAGGATATGACAATGATGATGATAATAACTTTAACGATGATAGTTATGATGATAACGATGAAAAAGGTAATAATAATGATGATAATGTTTGTAAAATTAATAATAAAGAGAATGCTATTGATAATAGTAATAATGATAATGATGGTAATAGTGATAATAATGATAGAAAATAATGATGATAATGATAGTGGTAATAATGATATTAGTGCTGATAATAATAAATTTCATAATCATGTTTATAATAATCAAGATAGTGGCAATAGTGATAACAATAATAATTGTAATAATAATGAAATAATAATGATTATAATAATAATAATAGAAATATTTCAAAAAAATTTGTTCATTTATTGAATATCTATATATATATATATATATATATATATATTTATATATATATATATATATATATATATATATATATATATATATATATATATATATGTTTATATGTATATATATATATATATATATATATATATATATATATATATATATATATATATATATATATGTATGTATGTATATGTATATATATATATTTTTTTTTCTCCGAAGAATAATGTTCCTTTCAAAGTCGACTCAATTTGTCAAACTAAATTCCGACATGTATATATATATTTTTTTTTTTTTTTTTTTTTTTTTATGTATATCCCATGGTTGGAATGTTGTTCAAAAATCAAAAAAAGTAAAGAAAAATATATGTTGCGTACATATTTCACCTCGTAAATCAACAAAAGCGGTTTTAAATGAAACATCGTTATCTATTTTAAATTATAAAGATGTCATAAAACTCCCCATATATTTATTGCATTTCTTTTGCTTTCCGTTTGTTTAAATAACATCGACAGTTTCAAGTAATCCCCTCAACATGTACATTCTGAATGAGTTCATCTTCTTTTTAAAGTTGACACAAAACCAAAGTGAAACAATTTGTATCAGTTAAACCTTTTTTCTTTTTCGAGGCAAAGGTGCACATATGGCAGGTTGGTGATGATTGATGATAGGTTAGTGATGACAACGGACAGGTTAGTGATGATTGATGGCATGTTGGTGATGACTGATGACAAGTTGGTGATGATTGATGACAGTTTGGTGATGATTGATGACAGGTTGGTGATGATTGATGACAGGTTGGTGATGATTGATGACAGGTTGGTGATGATTGATGACAGGTTGGTGATGATTGATGACAGGTTGGTGATGATTGATGACAGGTTGGTGATGACAACGGACAGGTTAGTGATGATTGATGGCATGTTGGTGATGACTGATGACAGGTTGGTGATGACTGATGACAGGTTGGTGATGATTGATGGCAAGATGGTGATGACTGATGACAGGTTGGTGATGGCTGATGACTGTTTGGTGATGACTGATGACAGGTTGGTGATGACTGATGACAGGTTAGTGATGATTGATGACAGGTTGGTGATGAATGATGACAGGTTGGTGATGACTGTTTGGTGATGACTGATGGCAGGTTAGTGATGACTGAGGACTGTTTGGTGATGACTGATGACAGGTTGGTGATGACTGATGACAGGTGGGTGATGATTGATGACAGGTTGGTGATGACTGATGACAGGTTGGTGATGATTGATGACTGGTTGGTGATGATTGATGACAGGTTGGTGATGATTGATGACTGTTTGGTGATGATTGATGACAGGTTGGTGATGACTGATGGCAAGTTGGTGATGATTGATGACAGGTTGGTGATGACTGTTTGGTGATGACTGATGGCAGGTTGGTGATGATTGATGACTGTTTGGTGATGACTGATGACAGGTGGGTGATGATTGATGACTGTCTGGTTATGACTAATGACAGGTTGGTGATGACTGATGGCAGGTGTGTGATGATTGATGACTGTTTGTTGATGACTAATGACAGGTTTGTGATGACTGATGACAGGTGGGTGATGATTGATGACTGATTGGTGATGACTGATGACAGGTGTGTGATGATTGATGACTGTTTGTTGATGACTAATGACAGGTTGATGATGATTGATGACTGTTTGGTGATGATTGATGACAGATTGGTGATGATTGATGACATTTTAGTGATGGTATTCATTTAACTACTGAAAGGTTTATGCTGATGATTATTTGTAATACAACGGTGTTATTCATCCATATTGTATCAAACCAGTCATAACTAACCTCTCAATTGCAGATTTACCTCAATAAAAACAAATAAAAAAACAAAACAAAACGAAACAAAAAACATAACAACCCAGACTTATCACTGCAACACCATCAGCTTTGAAGACACCACACCACAAGTTAAGCTCAACAAATATATTCCCGATGGCTGGTTCATATAAAGCTCACTCAGTAGCCCTCGGAAAGCCCTCCATGCTTGCAATAATTCATGGACATCAAAGTTGCATCCGAGATCAGAGGGAAAACGCACCATCAGCAACCACAACCAACATCTTCCGAGTATCGTGTACACTGTATTTTTTTCTTTGTCCTTAAAAAGTAGTGTGAAATAGATTTAAGCGAGGGACTATGAAGTGTAACTATGTGAAATAGTGAATATGAAATGGGAATATGAAGTGTAACTATGTGAAATATGATGAAAATAATAATTTGATATTAGACTATAATGTTCTTTCTATTTTTTTCTTTCTTTCGAAAGGTTGTATAGGTACGAGTGTTATCACAACAGAATAGCTAATTAGATATATGATAAGCATTCGTACTGTAGTTAGAGTAATT
Source organism: Penaeus japonicus (assembly GCA_017312705.2). Lineage (NCBI taxonomy): Eukaryota > Metazoa > Arthropoda > Malacostraca > Decapoda > Penaeidae > Penaeus > Penaeus japonicus. Next base: position 327,634 of record BOPN01001074.1, read on the forward strand.
GCATGAAATAGAGGGATAAAAAAATCCAGAATTCCTAGCGCATGTTTATCAGATATTAATAAGAATATATATAACCCTAACAAACAAATCTAAGTGTTCTTATAATGAGAACACTATATCACTACATTGAAAGTGAAACGTTGTTTACAACATAGGGAGCGACAAAGGGGGAAACGGAGGCTAAAGCATCGTCTCAGCCGAGGGGGATATGGAGGCGGAAGCTTTGCATCATTATGTACATGAACTTTTTGGAAGCGATTGTTCAAAGCAAGCGAACATATATACAGAAATAATTTATGAAGGGGTAGCGAGAATTCGTCAGATCTGTACTGGCGTCATAAATAATATTCAGGTACAGTGGTCTTCAAAGGTACTTTTTTCTAGAGGCTGCAGAGTAAGATGTATAATTAATCCCAATAAGGCATATGATACTACTATTGTGGAATATATAATGCCTTATCCACACATTTTTATGAATATCTTCTAACTTGACAGTGTGATAAGCATAAGTCTACGGACCAATATCCAGTTTTCACTTACTATTACCTTAATGTTAGCAACAATGTCATGACTCTACATCAATGTATCAAAGCATGCCCATGCCTGTGCAGTTAACCAGGGTGGTAAATAAAGATCTAAATCTAAATCTGATGACGCTTTGGGATGAACCTTTCGGTCGTCCATCAGGAGCCGCTAAGGTGGGGAAGCCTTTTACCATTCCTTCAATACAGCTCCAGAAGTCGAAGAAGCTGGAACCAATAGTTTCAGTGTATCGCATTTGTTTCATACGATTTCGCAATGCAGTTTATAAAAGAGATTTTAACCCTCCACCGTCATGATAGACATAATAGACGTAGCCGCGACCTTGGATAATTTGAAGCGGCCCGACGTGATGTTCATGTTCTCCTCCGTCGCGATGTATGCAGCATCCATCATTTTCCTCTTTAATTGGGTTAATCCTTCATGGATAATTGTCAGGACAGCGCCTTATACTGCATACCATGCAGCGGATGCGAGAAAGTGGATTATGGTGAAATAAGACGTGGATTCAGCACCAGAATCAGCGAACATCGATCCGACGTCCGACACCACAGAACATCCACGTAGATGAAGCGGGACATCTACCGGACTGGAAACGAGCGAAAGGGATTCACAAAGAATCAAACCAATTAAAGAGGAAGATGATGGAGTAACCCGAAACGAGTAAATTACATCTCTTGTGTTGTAGAACTATTCAGTCTCATTTATACCCTTTTATCCAGAATAAAGGTCTTGATTATCTCGAGGGTAGAAAAAGAGTAATCACTTATGCCTTCACTACTTATGCCTACCTCACTGTGTAGGGAAATCATTTCAGCTGAATATTCTATAGCGGTTTGAACTCGCTACTTTCCAGAGATTGTGTATATTTTACGTTGACCCAGTCTTAGTTATATAAGGTCTGCCATCCCATCCTCAATCTTATTTATCGATTTCTTCATTGTACTTCTCTATCGACTCCTCCTTAGTCCTCCTTTATCGACCAACTCTTATAATTCTTTTATTCTTTGATACTCTTCCTCCCTGGCTTCATTCTCCCCTTCATTTTTTCACTGTTTCTATGTCATTCCCGCCTATACATTCACATTATGCGCATGATACGGTAATGATGATAATGATGATCATATTAGTTATGATAATGTTAATATTTATGATAATGATGATAATAATAATAGTGGTAATGGTTAAGGTGGTTATACTAATGATGATGACATAAGGGTAACGAATAAGATGACTAACAATCATAATGATAATAACGATAATAATGATAATAATGATTATAATGATGCTAATGATACTTAAGATAATGATTGCTATAATAACAAAATTATGATAATGATATTGATGAATATGAGGATAATGATAATAACGATGATAAAAATAATGATAATGATAATAATGATAATGATAATAGTGGTAAAGTTAACAATAACAATGATAATACTACTACTAACGATAATATTTCTAGTCACAAAAAATAAGGATGATGATGATAATGTCAATAATAAATATAATGATAATAATGAGGATGATCATCAAGATTAGGAAAATGATGAAAATGAAATCAAGAGCAACAATACAGATAAAAAGGAACAGAAAAAGGCATAGAAGAAACTACCCGCTTAAAGCACGAAGACTCACACCATGCACAGGCAGGAGTTCCGAAGCCTTAGCTTTAGCGAGCAAATATTTACACAAGAAACCTTTGGGCACGCGGAGTTGACACCTGCAAGTCGAAGCAACACAATGGCAAGGACTGCGCCATGAAATGCTTGCGTGTGTTTGTGTGTGTATGTGGCTTTTTTTATTTTTTATTTTTTTATCGCGTGTGTGTGTTTTTTTCGCGTGTGTGTTTATACTCATCAGCTGTTTCTTTGTATTACCTCATCAGCTGATGTTTTCCATTGAAGTTATTATGCTTTGTGTATTGTGTGTGTGTGTGTGTGCGCGCGCGTGTGTGTGTATGTGTGTGTGTGTACGTACATGACAACGGCAAGTTCACGCACGTATACGTTTGTGCTTCCTACACACGTGTAAGCATATCCGTTCATGTGGCTATTTCATGGAAATTATCTGTCAGTATGTGTGATTTCATGATTATGTTATTAAATAGCTGAATATACACGTGCATAGATGAACGTGTATGTTAATGGCTGGATGCCAAAGTAATTTACGAGTGTGCCTCGCTTCACCGGACAATCAATTACTATTTCTGTTGTCATATTGGCACCCTGTTGTGTAACATAGAATTTATTGGTAGAGAATTAATGCTAACTGCAAACACTGTTTATTGATGATCGAATTAACACTTGTAGACTCTGTTGTTAAATGACTTTGGTTGAGTTTCTATAACTTTTCTGCTCGTATTTGCTTCCTGATTTCATGGTTTGTCTTTTACTTTGGTTTTGTGATCTTATATCATTATAGGCATTTATTTCTGTTGCATTATTTTTATTTCATAATAATAATCTATTATCATTATCAGTATTGTTATCATCATTATGATTATTGTTATTATCATTATTGTAATTATCGTTATCATTATTGTTATTATCATTATTATCCATATCATTATTGTTATTATCATCATCATTTTGTTATTATCAATATCATTATTGTTATTATCATCATCATTTTGTTATCATCATTATCATTATTTGTATTATCATTATCAGTAATTATCATTATTGTTATTATCATCATCATAATTGTTATTATCATTATCATAATTGTTATCATTATCATTATTATCATTATCATTATTATTATCATTATCATTATTGTTATTATCATTATTGTTATTATAATTATCCTTATTATCAGTATCATTGTTATCATCATTTTAATTATTGTTATTATCATTGTTGCTATTGTAATTATTATCATTAGGATTA
>BOPN01001075.1:8578-11078 GCA_017312705.2 Penaeus japonicus
TTTTTCTTACTTTATTTACATATTTGAGGGAAGCATGCAATATACAGTACTTCATCCCCTTTACATGTCAATTGACCTGACAATGGAACAATAACAATGAGATTACTCCAACTATACTAATAATATATATCTCACATACGCCCAATACATATTCTTAACTTTATTATTGTCTTCTGTACTTATGACTGAGGGAAAGGAAACTCGTAATGGAACAGTTAGCATGCAGTTTGATCCGTGTAATTTACAACTATATCAGTAGAGTAAATCAATTAGTTGATTAGTCAATCAGTGGACTTGTAAGATAATCAATACTACAAGTCATCAAGCCAGATCAATGAATATACGCCATTTGATGTGATTTGAAATGGTAAATGAGAACAGTGTATTATGTTGAGGATCGGTGTTTAATCTTTTGGCTCTCACTTTTTTTAAGTCAATGAAAAGAAAACAAACACACTAGATTTTGAAAGAATGAGTAGTCATACATTAATAATCATACACGTAACATCTTATACAGAAAAATCTGAGATGCAATTTCTTAAATGATAATGTGCATACTCGCCTAATTTTACCTCGAACAAAAATAACCCCCTCCACCAAAAAAAAAAGAAAGAAAAAAAAAAAAAAAAATCGAAATAAAACATGTAGTGAAAAGAACAAGAAACGCAGCTAGTAATAATTATCGTAATTGTTATGTACCCATAATTATTATTACCACCGTCATTATTTCATAAATAATACGACTGAATGGCAGAAAACAATAGCATGATTGTAAAAATAAGCTCGTGTAATTTGGTCGTTACACCTGCCTCAACACTATTTGCAATCAGCCACATGATTGCAAATTGGTATTTTATCCAGTGAACTATTCTAAAAAGGCTTTGATGGTTTCTTTCACTTCTCTGTTCAAGAAAAGTGTGTATGAGCAATAATACTTAATGCACTATGCATCGAAGATTTTTGTCATAATGTTAATGATAATAATAATAATGATGATGGTAATGGCAAAATGATGATACTAATAATATTGCTACTGACAATAATAGTTATGATTATGCTTGTAATATCATTACTAGTACTGTTAATAATCAATAAGTAGATAATAGATTGTATTAAACAGTATGTATATATATATACATATATATATACATATATATGTATATATATATATGATATGTATATAATGTATATATATATATATAATATATATATATACATGATAAACATTTATTTATATATATATATTAATGTTCACACACACACACACACACACACATATATATATATATATAATACCACAGAAACACACCCACCCACACACACATAAGTTGTATATCATTTAATATCATTATCGTTACAAACTTTTTCTTACTTTATTTACATATTTGGCAAAAGCATGCAATATACAGTACTTCATCCCCTTTACATGTCAGTTGACCTGGCAATGGAACAATAAAAATGAAATTACTCCAACTATACTAATAATATATATCTCACATACGCCCAATATATATTCTTAACTTTATTATTGTCTTCTGTACTTACGACTGTGGGAAAAGAAACCCGTAATGGAACAGCCTGAAGAACTAGTTAGCATGCAGTTTGATCCGTGTAATTTACAACTATATCAGTAGAGTAAATCAATTAGTTGATTAGTCAATCAGTGGACTTGTAAGATAATCAATACTACAAGTCATCAAGCCAGATCAATGAGTATACGCCATTTGATGTGATTAGAAATGGTAAATGAGAACAGTGTATTATGTTGAGGATCGGTGTTTAATCTTTTGGCTCTCACTTTTTTTAGTCAGTGAAAAGAAAACAAACACACTAGATTTTGAAAGAATGAGTAGTCATATATTAATAATCATACACGTAACAACTTATACAGAAAAATCTGAGATGCAATTTCTTAAATGATAATGTGCATACTCGCCTAATTTTACCTCGAACAAAAATAACCCCCTCCACCAAAAAAAAAAGAAAGAAAAAAAAAAAAAAAAATCGAAATAAAACATGTAGTGAAAAGAACAAGAAACGCAGCTACAACAATTATCGTAATTGTTATGTACCCATAATTATTATTACCACCGTCATTATTTCATAAATAATACGACTGAATGGCAGAAAACAATAGCATGATTGTAAAAATAAGCTCGTGTAATTTGGTCGTTACACTCAGTTCAACACTATTTGCAATCAGCCACATGATTGCAAATTGGTATTTTATCCAGTGAACTATTCTAAAAAGGCTTTGATGGTTTCTTTCACTTTCCGTTCAAGAAAAGTGTGTATGAGCAATAATACCACGCACTATGCATCGAAGATTTTTGTCATAATGTTAATGATAATAATAATAATGATGATGGTAATGGCAAAATGATGATACTAATAATATTGCTACTGACAATAATAGTTATGATTATGCTTGTAATATCATTACTAGTACTGTTAATAATCAATAAGTAGATAATAGATTGTATTAAACAGTATGTATATA
>BOPN01001075.1:13578-16078 GCA_017312705.2 Penaeus japonicus
GGCCACTTTTAAGCTCTGTTTTGTTGTGTGCTTAGAAGATGGGTATTGCTTGAAGAGCAGTGTTCCTTTGAAGTTTAATATTGTCTAATCAAAACAAAACAGAGTTCTTTACCATGACTATGATTAGAGATATGATAATCTTTTATCATATCATTTATGAACCTAAACAAGACACGCACATGCACAAAACCAAACGGAAACCAGTAAAACTCTCTCTCTCTCTCTATATATATATATATGTATATATATATATATATATATATATATATATATATATATATATATATATATATATATATATATATATATATATATATATGTGCGTATGCATATATATGTATATGTATATACATATATCTATTTATGCACATACATATCAACGCACACACATGCACACACACATATATATATATATATTTGCATACATAAACACACACACACACACACATATATATATATATATATATATATACATATATATATATATATACATATACATATTCACACACACACACACACACACACACACACACACACATATATATATATATATATATATATATATATATATATATATATGTATATATTCATCATCATAATCATCGTAAGCCTGTATCATTCCACTACAAGACATAGACCTTTCTCAATCTTTTCCAGCCATTCCGGTGTTGTCTCCTCTGATTTCAGTTTACTCCTGCTAAATTCGTTATTTCATCACGCCATTTTGTCATTGGTCTTGCCCTTGGTCTTTTTGTGTTGTGTATTTCCCATTCTGTTGTTTACTCTGTCAACCTGTTGTCCTGTTTCCGATATATATGTTCTGCCCACTGGCATTTTTCTCTTCAATGCTCTTAAGTTTATCCTCCACTTTCGTCTGTTGCCTGATCCATGTACCTCTTTTTCTATCTCTTAAGCTAACTCCTACCATGAGCTTTTCCGTTCCTCTTTAAGCACTTACTAATTTCCTCTAAAGTACTCCCCTCTCAAGTCGTAGTCCATGTTTCTGATCCATATGTTATGACGGGGAGGCAACATTGGTCAAAACTCTTTCTCTTTAGACATAATGGTAAACGGACCTCGCAAGGCACTCTAACCTAGTCTAATTCGTCGTTTAATCTTAGCTTCGCAGGATGCATTCGTCTGGATGAGTTGCCTTAGGTATACATACATTGTATTTGCTCACTGGAGTTCGACTGTTGAGCATGACTTTAGTCTTTTCATGTTCATGTTAAGGCCATTCTTCAGACTTTCCCTATTCAAATTGCTTAGTAATTGTTGTAATTAATTTGATGACTCTTCGAAAAGAACAATGTCATCTGAAAATCGTAGATTGCTTATGAGTTCATCCCTTATTTTCTCCTTCCAATCTATCTTCTTGAATATTTCCTCTAAGCAAGCTGTAATCAGCTGAGATTATGTCAACCTGCCTAATACCTTTTTTTTTATTGATATTTTATCGGTTTCTGCGTGAATTTTGATTGTCGAATATATTTCCTCAACTCCTTGTTTACGAATTGCATCTAGTACTGCTGCTATCTGTATTGAGTCGAATGCCTTTTCGTAATCGACGAATGCCTTACACAGGGGCTTCATATATTCGTTTGTTTTCTCTCTTATTTGGGTTAGTGTGAGGATATGGTCTGTAGTTGAGAATCCGCTGCGAAAGCCTGCCTGTTCCCTGGGTTATTTTGAATCTAATGTATCGGTAATGCAATCTTCGATGATTTTAGTGAACAGTTTATTATCATCTCCATGAATTGGTCGTTCATTTGGTGTGTCAAAAGCTTCGAGAGATGAGTATCTATTTCGGACGTTAAGACTAAACTCTGTCGCTCTATTCTTAATATTAGTTAGATTAATGAGAGGCTTCTGTATGAGCTTATTTCGTTCCCTTCTTAGCTGTGGTTTAACTCGATTTCTGACCAGTCGATAACGCTTACGTCTTGAACAATGTTGCGCCTGTGTGTGATTATAAAGTCAATTTCGTTTTTAATACCGGATGGCGATTTCCAAGTCCATTTCCTCCCGGGTCTCTTTTAGAAGAATGTATTCATGATTTTGAAGGATTGAACTTCAACGAATTCTATTAGCGCTTGCCTTTTCTTATTTCTGGTACCTATTCCATGTTTCCCAACTGAGGTTTCCCCATCTTCCCTTATTCCTATCTTGGCATTAAAATCCCCATAACCACTGTAAAATGGGTTCTTGCTCTATCGGTAGCTGCTTGTACATCTTCATAGAAGCTCTCCTCATCACTATGCCTGTAGGCTATATCTGTCGTTTAGTTTCAGTGCTACAGAAGCTACTCTTTCGCTCACACTGTGGAGTTCCCTGATATTCTTTTCGGGGCGTTTGTGAACTAAGAAACCCACTCCTAATTCTTGTTTGCTATCCAGAGATTTACCTCTCCAATATGGTAAGTATATATATATGTATATATATATATATATACATATATATATATATATATATATATATATATCGTTCTCGCTCTCTCTTT
>BOPN01001075.1:21078-23578 GCA_017312705.2 Penaeus japonicus
ATATCTATTTTTTTTACGTAAGAGGGGATTAGCGAGTTGCTTGGTGTTCTTGTGTTTCATAGCCAAGAGCAGATGCAAAAAATGACTAAAGAACGAAGACTATGGTGTGCTATTGTGGCAGCATAGACCATGAGTGCAAGTGGTGTCGTTTGACTTTATTGAGGAAGCACACGCTATTCGAGCACAGGATCATCATTTCATTCTTAGAGCTTTCTTGATAGAGAACATTCATAGTTTCATATGTGTAGTTTGCTAGGTTAACGACGAACGGAATTGGAAATTACATTTAGAGAGCAAAATAAAAGAAACAATGAAATGAAAATAAACTTAAGGGAAAACCCCCGGTGACTATCGCCTCCTCGAAGATATCTGGTCATTTAGATTGACACGATGACATGATGTTCAGTATAGTAACATTCAGCCGTATTGAGACCACTCATCATAATGATACATTATTCCCCAAGTAATCTCAGAGCATAAGCTGATTCCTTGTTAATTTCGAGCGCACGCGTGTGTGTGTGTGTGGGGGGGGGGGTATGCCTGCCACCATGTCAAGTCAGGAAACAAAGTCTCTGATCAAATATGACATGGATGATAATACGGCAACGTTACAAGGCATCGGTATCTATACAACTTATCATCAAAGACTGAACATCAAATCCTTTATACCAGTAGCATCTCCAGACTCCTCTCGACTTGACTGACGTAAGCGACCTGATGCTGAGAGCTGGAGATGCTGAGGATGTTTGTTATTCATTGCTGGTCTTCCGTCCAATTCTGCATTTTGAACTTCTCGAGTCTTACGAGGTTTGGCGGATGGCTCTATAGAGGAACTTCCAAGAGTCTCTGTATCACTTGGAACGGTGAGATACTTACCATCTGAACGCAGTTGTATTTGAAGAAAATAAATGCAACTGTGTAACGATGAACAGCAATATCAACGTTTTTTTCTTACATCCTCGAAGTTCCAGAGTTCGTCATGTCACTATAACTTCCAAGCGAGGCACATGCGAGAGAAAGAGAGACAAAAAACAGCCTAATAAAGAAGAACAAAGACAAAAACGTAAGTACGGATAATCGTTCTTATACAAAGCGCTAATGATACAACTCTCGAGAACCTCTGAAGTATGAAGTCCTTTGCCGCAACTTTAGCTAAGTTATGATCTTGAAGTTGGTCAAAGATGGGCGATCAAAGATGGAGCAAGTTGGGTATTTAGTCAACTAGAACTGTACAGCCATCTTGAAATTAGTATGGCTTTTACTATTTTTTTTTATATATATATTTTTGTTGTTATCGGTTCCTGTCATGGTTATAATTTACTATTATCATCGTTGTCATTTTATCCCATAATCAATTGTTGTCGTCAACATTCAAAAGTGAAAAGAACATGAACTATAGAAAGTGAAAAGATTTATAAATAGTACACCTGGACAAACGAGTTAGAAACCAAAATTGTAAATGGAAAATATAACAAAAAATATACTAGAATGTCGAACAGCAAACAGAAATTACCAAACGAAAATATAACCAAAAAAAAAAAAAAAAAAAAATCATAGAATGTACAAACTTACAAACTGGGACATGTATTATAAAGACGAACAACATAGAAGAAGAACAGTTAAGAAAAAAACAAATGAGATTCATTTCGATTTTCTTTTCATCTAGAACAGTCCTCTTCAACCTTTCTTGATGGTGCTCACCCCGAGTGATGTCATAAAGGCTGTCTACCCTGCATTCAGACTCGGAAAAGTTTTGTCACTTTACAAATAAAAGTAGAAAATTTTATCTCGGTACCCATAACACAAGTCAATTAGTAATATGTAGAGAAAAATGAGAACTAGGTTGACGAATCCCCTACAGCATGTTATCTTAAACCTGCTGATACACGTAGAGTAGCGTAGAGTAATGATACAAATGAATCCATTTGTTGTCTCTGCCTCCTTCCCTCTTGTCTTCCCTTCTTGTCAACTGAAGGATCACCGCGGCATTGCCTTCGAGCTTAATTAAAGATGTGGAACATGTAGGTATATATATATGTTTGTGTATGTAGGCGTGTGTGTGTGTGTGTGTGTGCGTGTGTTTGTATATATATATATATATATATATATATATATATATATATATATATATATACAAACATATATATGTATGTATATATACATCTATCTATCTATCTATCTATCTATCTATATACATACATACATACATACATATATATATATATATATATATATATATATATATATATACATATATACATATACACACACACACACACACACACACACACACACACACAACACACACACACACACACACACACACACACACACACACACACACACACACACACATATATATATATATATATATATATATATATATATACATATATATGTATATATATATATATATATATATATATATATATATATATATGTATATATATATATATATATAGTATATATATATATATATATATATATATATATATATATG
>BOPN01001075.1:101078-103578 GCA_017312705.2 Penaeus japonicus
TCTCCCTCTTACACACACATTTATAACGATTACACATTAAAATCATTCTTATTGGTTAAAATCACTTACTCTTTCTAGCATTTTATCACCAATTGCTATAATTACCATTACTATCTGTATCATTACAGCTGCTATTTTGTTTGTCATATTCACTATTGCTATCGTTACCCATCTACTCATCAGTACCATTACCAAAATAATTCAATACGCATTTTACACACGCTCCTCCCTAGAGACCCCTGAAATGAAATGAAATGATACTCCAAACGCAGTGTCCAGACACAACTTAGCTCGAGAAGAGACCTTCCGAAGCGAAGCTCTTTGTCCATGGAGAACGACTGCCGCGGATGGCGAAAGGAATATACAGTTACACTACAAACTATCTCTAAGTTTACTCGTCTCAAAGGCCACACCACACGGAACCTTATTGAAGAGGGTGAAACTCCCTCTTCAGCCGCCGATGAACATCTGCCATCTCACGTTCAGCCATTTGTTCCCGGAACTGTATTTCCAATACCAAATGACGCTCGGCTCAACGTATCTGCTCGTCATGACACGACTCAGAAAGGTTATTGTGTGGCGCCGCCCCACAAAGAGAGGGCCTCGGCCGCGCGGTGAGCTCCGAGTACTAGATCTCACTTTGACAAGTTCTGCTTCTCAAATACTTTGCAGGTTAGTGGAAGGAAGATTGCCTATCTATCTATCTATATATATATTTGTGTGTGTGTGTGTGTGTGTGTGTGTGTGTGTGTGTGTATATATATATACATATATATACATATATACATATACAGAGAGGAGAAAAGATAGTCTGATAGAAAGACACTTATCAGGATGAATAACACCATTTCACTTTCTACCAATGCAAAATAGTTATTGGTCCCTTTTCCTCAATGTAATATGATACGTTCACCGTTAGCTTAATTCACTCATAAGACAGAATACTGATGTGTCAAGAATTCACATTGGTCCCAACATGTGGACAGCAGTAAGCGACTAACATTCATCAAGAAAATCAAAACATAATTAATTCCACTTCCTATTCTATTCTTTTGCTACAAATCATCTATCAGAAAAAAAAATCTTCTATTTCACAGCCGCTTTCTAGCTAACCAGAATTATTACGTGGTTGAATGATGGAAATGACAAAAAACACGATGGATATGTTTGTGTGTTTATATGTATGATGCACGAGTATACTGACTGTTTGGCGACTTATATAGCCTATAAACAAAATATATATATTTATGGGCTGTGTTGATAGGTTTGCGTATGGGTTTTGTAGTTAGAAGGAGAGAGAGAGAGAGAGAGAGAGAGAGAGAGAGAGAGAGAGAGAGAGAGAGAGAGAGAGAGAGAGAGAGAGAGAGAGAGAGAGAGAAATAAAGATAAATAGATAGATAGATAGATAGATAGTTAGATAAATAGATAGATAGATAGATAGAGAGAGAGTTAAATATAGAGATAGATAGAGAGATACAGAGAAAGAGAGAGAGGGATATATATATATATATATATATATATATATATATATATATATATATATATATATATATATATATATATATATATATAGATATATATATATATATATATATAAAGATAAAGATAAAGATAAAGATAAAGATAAAGATAAAGATAAAGATAAAGATAAAGATAGAGATAGATAGATAGAAAGATACAGAAAGAGAGAGAGAGAGAGAGAGAGAGAGAGATTGAGATACAGAGAAAGAGAGAGAGAGAGAGAGAGAGAGAGAGAGAGAGAGAGAGAGAGAGAGAGAGAGAGAGAGATAAAGATAAAGATAAAGATAAAGATAAAGATAAAGATAGAGAGATAGAGAGAGAGATAGAGAGAGAGAGAGAGAGAGAGATAGATAGAGAGATAGAGAGAGACAGAGAAAGAGAGAGAGAGAGAGAGAGAGAAAGATTACTCAAGTAATATCAAAAATATATATTTCTTCTTCTATAAAATGATTTTACGCTGAAGGGCACCAAGAGAACCATCCAATGCCGTAGTAGAGTCACGACCTTCGTAATCAAGTAATGTTGATGAGGTCGTCGCGGGAATAAAGCTGTTATCTTCTGAACAAGGAGGCTCTCGAGAAAGTATCGGCTCTTGGGCTATCATTCAGTTCTTCCTCTTCCTTTTCCTTTAATGGTCTTTCCTCTTTCGAATCGTAATTTCCTTTTACATTACTTGCGGTTTCATCCATAGTCCCAAAACAGAGGGAGAGACAATCAACTTTTTAAGGTTACTGAGTCGAGCGGATCGACCAAGGCATCGAGCGGGATTCAGGTTTTCGAAGCAAAGGGGCTTTTTTTTCCCCGGTAAAAGGACTGCATCCTGCAAGTTCCCCTGCATGTTTCCCGAAAGGTTCGCATTCCTCGTATGCCAAGGGAAGGAGGGATATGCAGTTCGAACGTGGCAGACTCTGAGACATTACCTTTTACCATGATGTTCCTCTCGGTGATTCAGAGCGAACGGAGGCCATTTGTCAGGCAC
>BOPN01001075.1:126078-131078 GCA_017312705.2 Penaeus japonicus
AGTGATAATGGTAATGATAATGATAATGATGAAGATAATGATAATGATGATAATATTAGTAATGATAATGATAATCACAACCTTGATAATGACGACGAAAATAAAAATAAAAATTACAAAAATAGTAATTATACAGAGAGTGATAACAGAAAAGAACAATGAAAATCACAATAACAATAATGGTAATATCAATAATGATGATAACAATCATGATAGTAGTAGTAATAATGATTATGATTATAATAATAGTAATAATAATAATGATAACATGACAAATAGTAATGACGATTAAGATGATAATAATAAGGATAATAAAAGTAGTGATGATAATAATAGAAATGATAATGACAACGTATATAACAGTGATAATTGTGTTACCACTGCTGGTACTCCTAATGATAATGATAATGATGACAAAAATAATGATGATACTTAAGACGATGAAGATGATAATATTGACAATGGTGATGATGATAATAATAATGATAATAGGAATGATAATAAAACAGATTATATTAACTCTACAGCAAGAATAAAGAAAAACAATGCTATAATTAATTTATAACAATATGATAATTATTTTGTTACAGTTGGGATAATTATAACAAAAGTGACACACACACACACACACACACACACACACACACACACACACACACACACGCATGTTTCAACAAAGTACTTTCAATATAATAAACAAATCTTCAGATAATTATATTTTCGTTGACAATGACATCAAAAAGGATAACATTAACATTAAGACTGATAATAAACAGTAATAATAAAGGATAAAAAAAAACAGCATCCATAACGAAAATATAAGTAGCAGCGGCAGCAAAAAGCAACAACAGACCTTAACAACATCACTGTCAATGCAGCTTGCATTATCTGCATTCCGAGCTCGCGAGCACCGGCATCCCTTGACAATAGCTCATGCTCTTTCTCACTTCCGAAGGATGCTGGGATGTGCATTCCGAATTTCTGGTGTCGATGCCTTCATCAGCTTCCGACATGCGTTATTTCCCTCTGGTTTTCAAAGCACGGGCTCGATTTCTTGGCAACGGAAACCCAAACCCACCAGGCTTTCTTTCTGTCTTCGTGCTTGGATGAGTCGGAACATAATTTGGTGTTGACGCGAAGGGAACAGAAACACAGAAGAAGAGGTGCTGGGTTTGGGGGGTGAGTGATCCAGGACAACCAGCCTCGCGGACAGGTTGTCTCGTATCTTATGACGATTTAAACAGGAGTTGGTATATAAGCGTTACTTATTTGTAATAAAGGCTTCTTGAAACTTATTTATGATTAGAGATATCTATATGAAGCATACTCTGATGATGTTTAATAGCTCTAATACTGCTTGAGGTGACTCGTATTTCTAAACCATCAGTTTAGTGTTTTGATAGCGGTTTGCGTCGTTGTGCAGTAACAAACCTTTATATGATTAGTACCAAGATAAGCTGCCATCTAGGACATGCATAATATCTGTCCAACTGCTCATTTTCCCCTTACCTAACCTAAGACCGCCACTATGTCCACCAGTCAGAAAAAAAAACTTTCAAAATGAGCTTTCAAAATCTTTCAGGATCAAGCAAAACTTTCAAGGTAGAGAGATATTGAATTTCCTTATGGAATGTAATGATTTTAATAATTATTACAGATGTTTTCCAATTAAAAAATATTTTTGACTTTATCTTAGAGATAAGAAAACGAGGATTTTGTAAGGTACACTCAATAATCTTAATAAATAAATACATTTTTAATGCTATTTTCTCGTATGATTCTCTGAGGATTTTCGGATTCTCTCCAACGTTTGTCAACGTTTACATACAAAGAAACCATAAGCACATTCTGTAAGTTCTCATAACTATACAATTTTAGTGAAACATAAGGACCTGACAACTTTGCAATTGCGATTCTGCGTGCAACAAGACTCTCCCGTCCCGAGTTGACAGACAATGCGCACCCCCCCCCCCTCTCTTTCTCTATCTCTCTCCCTCTCTACCTATTTATCTCTCTCACTCTCTCTCTCTCTCTTTCTCTCTCTCTCTCTCTCTACCTATTTATCTCTCTCACTCTCTCACTCTCTCTGTAAAAAAAAAAAAAAACAAGATTCCACACATTTCCTATTTTTCTTAGAAGTTATTGATTAAAATTTCAATATCTGGAAAAAAAAAATCCTGCAGTGAACACCCAGGTTTCATCCCTCTCTTGCTGGCAAGGATGATGTAATTCGTTATGTGCAGTTTCCTCTCTCTTCCGTGCGCGCAAATATGCATTCATGCATATGCATGTCTATCTGTTTAATCATATCTGTCTATCTATCTATTTATGCACGTGTATACATATTTATGTATATATATATACACAGTATATATGTGTTTATGCACACACACACACACACACACACACACACACACACACACACACACACACACACACACACACACACACACACACACACACACACACACACACACACACACACACACGCGCATGTCTCATAATCATATTAATACTACAAGTGCATTTAAACTGTAATCAAATAAGAACAACTCGTAAGTTTTATCAGATCGTCCCACGAAATAGCATAATATTGCGTTTAGCTGAGCGAATCGTAATGGAAAGTATAAGGAGCACCACTGAGCATGGAAGACATGGAGTAAGCGGAGTAAAGAAGTGTGTAGCAATGACTAGTAAAATGACAACAATCGGCGGTTATTAACTGGTAAAACTCAAGGGGACAGAAGTGGGTAAATTGGATAAATTGCCTCCGAAACTTTTGCGTCGTTCAGTTTTTTTTGTTTTGTTTTGTGGCCATATTATCATTTCTGTTCTTTCTTTCTTGTATAGGTTGGATTATATACTCGTGATACTGAGAGAAAAAGAATATGTAGAAAATCATAACACATTTGGCATGAAGTTTCAGAAATACATTATGTTATACATATATATATATATATATATATATATATATATATACATATATAAATATATATATATATATACATATATATATAATATATATATATATATATATATATATATATATATATATATATATATATATATATATACATATATATAATATATATATATATATATACACATACATATGTATATATTTATATGTATATATATATATATACATATATACAATCTTATGTATATATATATATATACATGAATCTATCTATCTATCTATCTATCTGTGTGGCGCGCGAGTGTGTATGTGTCTGTGCATGCTTGAGTGTATGCATGACAGCTGACCGGTTCTTCCACCTTTGCTGATTTCAGGATCTGACTAAATTTCTGCTGACGATTCTCCTCGACTGATATTATACAACATAACGGCTCGTTTTCACCACTAATTCCGGGTTAGAAGCCTCCATTACCTACTTGAACTACGCCGCTATTACAGTTTTCGATCGAGTGTCATTTGATGAACTGAAAAGGGATATTTGAAATGAATTTCCAATCTAGCTTCGTTCGCCTGACTGTCGCAATGTTCAAGTAGCATCTCCAGCTCGGCGCTCTTTTCTGAAACTGAAATATGACATAAAAATCCTTTTTGTTTTTTGAACTTGATGGATATCACTCTTAAGACAACCTCTGATGAGTCTAATGTAAGGATTTTTATCTTTATAACCCTTTAGCTTATCCTTCTTAAGTATCTTATATTAGTCTCACTATCGATGATGATTATTATAGTGATCATAATAGTGATGAGAATTATTATGGTATTGGTGAAGAGTTTGATGATGATGATGATAAGGGTGATTTCGATGACGATGCTGATAGTGATGATGATGATGATGAGGAGGAGGGCGAGGACGAGGGGGAGGAGGAGGGCGAGGACGAGGAGGAGGAGGAGAAGAAGAAGAAGAAGAATAAAAAGAAAAATAATAATAAGAAGACGACGATGAAGAAGGAGGAGGAGGGCGATGATGAGGGTGATGATGACGATGACAATGGCGATGGTGATGGCGATAGCAATGGCGATGACAATGATGTTGATAACAGTTACTTTACATGAAAATAAAGTATAATGTCATCAGCCCATGCCTTAATCCTTCATGATTCACGGTTGGCTGATTAAACGAGGAATCCGGTGTCTTACGCTGAGATACACAAGTCTTAACAAAAGCCTCCGAATGAAGTCTTGTCCTCCTCATCCACGGTCGGATACACACCTCGCCTCTCGGCTGTGTTAGAACAGGAGAACACCATGAACACCATGAACACCATGAACAGAGTGTGCTGAACTACCTGCCGACTCCCTCTCTGGAGCGACGACTTGAACTCCTTCGTGGCTCTGGTGTACGAAATTAAATTTATGTCAGAGGTTTCATTCTGTACGTTAGATTTATGATGTTGAAGATGATATCTAGAAATGATTACATGTCACTGATATTACTCTACTCAAAAGGCGTCTAGTAATTGTTAAAGATGAGAGGATATATGCGATAGAAAATTAGTACCTGGAATTTTATTGAGTTTTACTGTGACGGCAATTGATAATGGGATGAAAATAAAATATCAATACACAGAAGTCTTCATGTAGAGATCAAAATGTACATGTAACACTAGAATAAATTTTCTGAATCGTCGCTGTTTACTTGAAGACTTAAAGGAGAAGAAGAGAGAAAAGAAAAGAAAATGAAAGAAAGAAATAATGTTTTCTGCCTGTCACATCCACCGTGTTCTAATAAGTTGGCTTCATAGTACCATACTATTTTTTTTTCTAACTTCTGTAGAGACTGTCGCTGTATTAGAAGGAAACGGAGAGTGTAGGTGGGGGAGGAGAGACGGAAGGGGGGGGGTCATGCAGTACCTGAAGACTCCCATTGAGCGAAAGAGCAAGGGGAGCCGCCAGATATTTTTTTTTTTTTTTTTTTTTTTTTTATCTAAGTAAATAATATTACGGGAAAAGAAATTTCCAGTATGGGATTACGGCTACTGTCATACCTACTTACCTTCTCTCTCTCACACACACACACACT
>BOPN01001075.1:146078-163578 GCA_017312705.2 Penaeus japonicus
TTCTTTTAATTTTCCCCCGTTTTTTTACCTTTTTTTCATTTTGTTTTTACAAAACACCTGGAATGACGGCCGACCTGCGAACAATGTCAAAGCTGGCCACATTCCTTCGCCCAGAACGACCGGGTCCTCTGGCGGCGGCTTCGCTGTACCGAAAAGAGCCGACTTTTGAGTTCAAACTTTTTAATTAAAGGCAGCGCTGGCAACCCATGTGTCATTGGGAGACAGTTGGCCAACCGAAGGAAGATGATATATTTCGGACCCGCAGGACTTTGGGATATGGGACATTTCTCAACGGACATGGCCACCGAGGATGACAACGCGCGATGACACGCAACACACGCACGTACATGTATATAATATATATATATATATATATATATATATATATATATATATATATATATATATATATATATATATATATATATATATATATATATATATATATATATATATATATATATATATATATATATATATATATATATATATATATATATATATATATATATATATATATATATATATATATATATATATATATATATATATATATATATATATATATATATATATATATATATATATATATATATATATATATATATATATATATATATATATATATATATATATATATATATATATATATATATATATATATATATATATATATATATATATATATATATATATATATATATATATATATATATATATATATATATATATATATATATATATATATATATATATATATATATATATATATATATATATATATATATATATATATATATATATATATATATATATATATATATATATATATATATATATATATATATATATATATATATATATATATATATATATATATATATATATATATATATATATATATATATATATATATATATATATATATATATATATATATATATATATATATATATATATATATATATATATATATATATATGTATATATATATATATATATATATGCATATATATATATATATATATATATATATATATATATATATATATATATATATATATATATATATATATATATATATATATATATATATATATATATGTATATATATATGAATATATATATGTATACATATATATATATATATATATATATATATATATATATATATATATATATGCATATATATGAATATATATGAATATATATATATATATATATATATATATATATATATATATATATATATATATATATATATATATATATATATACTTCTCTCTCGCTCCCTCCTCTAGCACAGGTGCGACTATAATCAGAATACGGAAGAAAAACGAAAATACTAAACTCATGCCACTCATACGTGAAGGAGGAGTGACGGCAATGTTGGAGGAGTAGGAATAGGGAGGGGGAGGGGTGTGTGTGGGGGGGGGGGAGACGAGGGCGCGGGCGTGGGAATATGGATTAGATTGAAGGTTATGATGTAGAAGTTGTGAAAGGGTAGGACTGGTGGGTGTGTGTAAAGTAGGACGAGGGGAAAGTAGCGGGAAGAGGCGCAAGTGAGAAGGAGAGGGAGAGAGGCTATAAAGGGGAGAGACAAGAGGTCTATTATCGTCATCAAATTACGTTATCACTTGTGTTTGCTAAGGCAATCGCACACGGAATGGAAGATGGAATTTTGAATAACAAACAAGTCGATAGTTTGGTGCCATATTATTGAAAGAATGAAAAATCTACTTAAAAGAAGAAAAAAAAAAAAAAATCGATGAGTATTGGAACAATGATTAACTTTCATGATATAATCATCACAATTGCCAGTCGAAGAACATCCGTTGCGTAAGCTATTTCCAAACGTTACCGTTATTTCACCTTGCCTAACTTCCTCTCAAAATCTAAACGCAGTACTTAAATCAACTAATAAATGAAAAAGAAAAGGACAAAAAAAAATGTTAACGCAATGGTTTGTTCAGAGAGCCGAGTTGCTAACAAGCGGAACCCTGTTGCACGGATGTTAACCAAGACCTCGCGACTTGCTGCTCTTGCACGGAAATAAAATGCAGAAGGACGGAAGCACTTGCACATTGTATTTTAGCACGGAAATGAATGCTTGACTATTTTGGTGCATTTTCTTCAAACAGGCAAAAAGGATTCCAAATAAGAGGAGGATGAGGAGAAGAAAGAGATGACGAATAATAATAATGATAATGAAGACATTAATGATGATAATAATAAACATAATAATAATGATAGTAATAATAATATTAATGATAGTAATAATAATATTAATGATACTACTACTACTAAGTATACAAATAATGAGTGGAAAAAGGCAAGAAAAAGGGGAATCTGAAGAAGAAGAAAACCCAGCACATACATAAGCCATGTTGTGGAAAAGAGTACAGTTTTCTGTTACAGTTACATTTTTTGCCTTTATTATGGCCGTGGTTATAGTAAATCTAAATATATCTTTTTGTACCCTTTAACAATGGTTTACCTTTACTGTAACAAGGCCTTGTAATAGCTATTTGCCTTAGAAAATATTTTTGCAAGGATACTATGCACAGTTAAGCCAGAAAAAGCAAACACGAGTTTTCACTATTCTCAATTAATATGGCTTGAAGAAGTCTATTTTCAAATTTCTTCCATCTCTCATGTTGTCTTTGGATGAGCTATTTCAGCAACCAAACTGGCCATTCTATACCATTTTGACTAAGTTAAACCAGATACATCTAATATTCATCACCGGTTATGATAACAAACGAAGAGCAAAGAAACACAGATGACCAGAAGATACTTCCCAAACCTGAATACATATTGGATTTATAATTATCTGTGAAGTATATAAAATACTTTGTACAATGTAAATAAATTCTCAAAACACTTTATTAGGATCTAAAAGTTGAAAAAAACAAACAAACAAAAAAACAGATCCTCACATTTCACAATTACGCGAGAATGTGTATACACGCTCATCCTTATGGAAAGATATATACATATATATATATATATATATATATATATATATATATATATATATATATATATTTTTTTTTTTTTTTTTTTTTTTTTTTTTTTTTTTTTTTTTTTTTTTTTTTTTTTTTTTTCTTCCCACCTGTTGAAAGCAAAACATCCATGATAAGGGATGAATATCCAAGGAATAAAACTTACAGAACTGAGAGAAGTTTCTCAAGCAATTTGATATTACCCACAGAATAGGGATGAAGGGACTTGCCATGAGTCGGAAGGGCTAGGATAAAACCATGAGGGGAAAGGATCTACAAAAGGGAGGAGACAATACAACACGTATTTCAGAGAGAGATGTAGTCAGGTGTAGATGGATATATCAGCGAGCTGGTTTATTTCACATTCCGTATTTCAACTATTGGAATACGTATGCGGAATGATACGAAGGATGGAGTAAAAATAGGGTAGAATCAACAGGTGCGGATACATGTGTATGTTCTTCTTGGGTTTTATAAAAGAGAAATGGAAAGGGAGATGGAGAATGAAAGAAGCGAAGGGAGGGAAAAGAGAAGAGAATGGCGTATAGGAAAAGAGAAGAGAGATAGAGATAGCTAGATAGATAGATAGAAAGAGAGAGAGAGAGAGAGAGAGAGAGAGAGAGAGAGAGAGAGAGAGAGAGAGAGAGAGAGAGAGAGAGAGAGAGAGAGAGAGAGAGAGAGAGAGAGAGAGAGAGAGAGAGAGAGAGAGAGATAGATAGATAGATAGATAGATAGATAGATAGATAGATAGATAGAGAGAGAGAGAGAGAGAGAGAGAAAGAAAGAGAGAGAGAGAAAGAGAGAGAGAAAGAGATAGCTAGCTAGCTAGATAGATAGATAGATAGAGAGAGAGAGAGAGCGAGAGAGAGAGAGAGAGAGAGAGAGAGAGAGAGAGAGAGAGAGAGAGAGAGAGAGAGAGAGAGAGAGAGAGAAAGAGATAGATATATATATATATATATATATAGAGAGAGAGAGAGAGAGAGAAAGAGAGAGAGAGAGATTCAGGCACAAGCAGGGTGTACACTAGGCTCTCCCTAAGCTGGGATCCGGGCATTCATGTTCATCCATTCTCCCCTCGCTCGGAACTTCCCCTCATAACGTCCTCTAACACAACTGAGGGGAGGTAATTGCGAGCTTCAGTCAGCTCTGCCGAGAACTCCCCTTATCCTACGGGATCTTTCACAAGGAGATTAGGAGGCATAAGGTAAGGGACTTAAAGAAAGAAAAAAGTTACGCCACATCCAAGGGAGGAGAAATATCATCATAAAAAAAAAATGTTAATCGTATTCTTCCGAGGCAGCATTTGCAGATTTCGATGTTGAACAAAGAGTTGACAAAACACGGAGTTTGATTTCAGGTAATTTGGTTTTGTCTCCTTACAGTTTGATGTTTCGTCTTTGCGTGTGCAGAGATTTGACTAAGCCCCTATAGTTAAAATTCCGTGATCTCTATAGTATTTCATAAAGGCATTTCTAAACCATATATATGACGATAATTTCGATCATGGATAACACACTACAATAATCCACTATTACACCTATAAACCTGACACGCCAGGGAGATCATATGATGCGTATCCTTTGATGATTGAGATTCCTCACATTTGATAGACTCGATAGATATTACTATCATTAATAAGGCTAACAAACAGCACTACTGTAATTACCTTCGTGATATCGGGGTGAATAAGATTGTTTCCTAGACTATGTCAAATGAGAAAGTTTTATGCGTCACATAAATCTTTAAGGGAAATGAAAGGAGAGATCAGACTTTTAAATTCCTCATTCTTAATACAGATAGATTATTTTTTTAAGCGTATTTTTGATACATTTCTCCCTCATATACTTTTTTTTTCTCTGTCTCACTTTTGGATTTCTGTTTCTGTCTGTCTGTCTGTCTGTCTCTCTCTCTCTCTCTCTCTCTCTCTCTCTCTCTCTCTCTCCCTCTCTCTCTCTCTCTCCCTCTCTCTCTCTCTCTCTCCCCCCCCCCCTCTCTCTCTCTCTCTCTCTCTCTCTCTCTCTCTCTCTCTCTCACTCTCTCTCTCTCTCTCTCTCTCTCTCTCTCTCTCTCTCTCTCTCTCTCTCTCTCTCTCTCTCTCTCTCTCTCTCTCTCTCTCTCTCTCTCTCTCTCTCTCTCTCTCTCTCTCTCTCTCTCTCTCTCTCTCTCTCTCTCTCTCTCTCTCTCTCTCTCACTTATTTCTCACTTTCATCTGTCTCCCTCTCTCTTTCTTTCTTGGAACTATACGCGTATAAGTAGGGTAATGAGAAAATTAGTTAAAGTGGACAAACTTACATAAAGACAATATGGCTGACTCAAGGTGCTGTTAAACATCTGGAAAATTATACTTATTACATGAACATGGCCATTATACTAGATCTTTTTCAGGAAAATATTACTGCAAAATAAACTAAAACAAGGATAATAAGGTAACATAAACTACAGGCTGTTTTGTACATAATTTGGTAATTCAAGGCAATTTACCTTGCATACGTTTCAGAACTTCGTAAAGAATTTACGAAGAAGTAAGAAAAATCGCACCTTTTTCTGCCGTTCTTCTTGGGTTTATAAGAAATGCTTGACCCTGTGATGTCTATGTCAAGGATCCGTTAGTGACATCCTTCGTTGTTCACGTTTAACGTAATCCTCAAGAGAGGGCCACTTCATGTCCCCGTCTTGGGCTAATGTTGTTTAGGTTTGGGTACGTTAGGATAGGTTTAGGTAAAGTTAGGTTTGGTTAGGTTAGATTAGATTAGGTTAGATTAGGTTAGGTTAAGTTAAATTAGATTAAGGTTAAGTGAGGTTACGTCACCTCAGGTCAGGTCAGCTTAAGCTAGGTTCAATTAGGTTAAGTATGGCTAGACTAAGCTACGTTAGCTTGGCCCAGGTTGAGTTAGTTCATACAGGTTTAGATAAGGTAAAATTAGTGACCGGAGGGACATAGGTATGCACCGCTCCCATGAGGAACATTGCACAGCCCTGTCCGTCGGCTTGAGCAAGGCAAGCCTCTCTCTCTCATCGATTATCTGGGCGCCCGTTGTTTCCCGAGTACTTTCATTCATCGCCAGGCCAGCACGCCCACGGATTTGTTTATAGGTTTGTTGTCGCATATCGAAAAAATGCTTACGAAACAAAATGTTATCAAAATCATATGGGAATGCTCTTATACTATTTTCCAAATATGAATTGATTAGACATAAGGTATTTTTTTTAGATATAGTTCTCTCTAATCAAACATTGACTTGGTTGCATATACCCTTCCAAAGAATTACACGTTCTACGACATGGGTAGATAAAATTAACTAAAATCATGAAGCTAGAAAGTAAGAGTTGTGTAGTATGCTAGTGAGGCATGGGTTAGATAGCCAGGTACTTTTTCCGTCTTAAGACTGGCTTCGAGGACGAACTCCGAGCTGCATGTTTTACTATATCCAGTGTAGTCGGGTACAGTGAAGATATATATTGTAGGAATTGTTATTGCATTTCTTCTTGTGTAGCAGAGCTTCTTTCATTATTTGACTTATTCAGCAATGTACACTATGATACTATGATCTTAAAGTATTACACGGTTTCAAAAATAAATCTATATCTTAACACTATATAAATTATAACATATTCGTCCACAAACGAAATGAACCACAAAACAGAATTACATTATTCGTACATGTAAACCTATATGACACATCATTATCATTCATTGATGCCATATCTCCATTACAACGAATCTTCGTGGTTAGAATGCACACTCACTTTGCAAATCTCTTAGCGATTATACACTTGTTTTTATATATTCAGCTTTTGTTGAACATGTATATATATATATATATATATATATATATATATATATATATATATATATATATATATATATATATATATATAGATATATATATATGCGTGTGTGTGTGTGTGTGTGTGTGTGTGTGTAAGCGTATGTGTATAAATGTGTATGTGTGTGTATAGATATGCACACACACACACACATATGTATATAGGTATGTATGTATGTATATAACATGCTTAATCTCATATCCTGTGTTTTTTTTTCAATTAGCTCTTTTTCATCAGTCTGTGTGTTCATTTTTTTCTTTTTTTTTCAATTTTTTCCCCCTTTTTTTTACCTTTTTTTCATTTTGTTTTTACAAAACACCTGGAATGACGGCCGACCTGCGAACAATGTCAAAGCTGGCCACATTCCTTCGCCCAGAACGGGTCCTCTGGCGGCGGCTTCGCTGTACCGAAAAGAGCCGACTTTTGAGTTCAAACTTTTTAATTAAAGGCAGCGCTGGCAACCCATGTGTCATTGGGAGACAGTTGGCCGACCGAAGGAAGATGATATATTTCGGACCCGCAGGACTTTTGGATATGGGACATTTCTCAACGGACATGGCCACCGAGGATGACAACGCGCGATGACACGCAACACACGCACGCATGTATATATATATATATATATATATATATATATATATATATATATATATATATATATATATATATATATATATATATATATATATATATATATATATATATATATATATATATATATATATATATATATATATATATATATATATATATATATATATATATATATATATATATATATATATATATATATATATATATATATATATATATATATATATATATATATATATATATATATATATATATATATATATATATATATATATATATATATATATATATATATATATATATATATATATATATATATATATATATATATATATATATATATATATATATATATATATATATATATATATATATATATATATATATATATATATATATATATATATATATATATATATATATATATATATATATATATATATATATATATATATATATATATATATATATATATATATATATATATATATATATATATATATATATATATATATATATATATATATATATATATATATATATATATATATATATATATATATATATATATATATATATATATATATATATATATATATATATATATATATATATATATATATATATATATATATATATATATGTATATATATATATATATATATATGCATATATATATATATATATATATATATATATATATATATATATATATATATATATATATATATATATATATATATATATATATATATATATATATATGTATATATATATGAATATATATGAATACATATATATATATATATATATATATATATATATATATACATATATATATGCATATATATGAATATATATGAATATATATATATATATATATATATATATATATATATATATATATATATATATATATATATATATATACTCTCTCTCTCGCTCCCTCCTCTAGCACAGGTGCGACTATAATCAGAATACGGAAGAAAAACGAAAATACTAAACTCATGCCACTCATACGTGAAGGAGGAGTGACGGCAATGTTGGAGGAGGAGGAATAGGGAGGGGTGGGGGATGGGGTGTGTGGGGGGGAGACGAGGGCGCGGGCGTGGGGATATGGATTAGATTGAAGGTTATGATGTAGAAGTTGTGAAAGGGTAGGACTGGTGGGTGTGTGTAAAGTAGGACGAGGGGAAAGTAGCGGGAAGAGGCGTAAGTGAGAAGGAGAGGGAGAGAGGCTATAAAGGGGAGAGACAAGAGGTCTATTATCGTCATCAAATACCATTGCCATCACTTCCTGTGTTTGCTAAGGCAATCGCACACGGAATGGAAGATGGAATTTTGAATAACAAACAATTCGATAGTTTGGTGCCATATTATTGAAAGAATGACAAATCTACTTAAAAGAAGAAAAAAAAAATTATCGATGAGTATTGCAACAATGATTAACTTTCATGATATAATCATCGCAATTGCCAGTCGAAGAACATCCTAACCTATTTCCAAACGTTACCGTTATTTCACCTTGCCTAACTTCCTCTCAAAATCTAAACGCAGTACTTAAATCAACTAGTAAATGAAAAAGAAAAGGACAAAAAAAATGTTAACGCAATGGTTTGTTCAGAGAGCCGAGTTGCTAACAAGCGGAACCCTGTTGCACGGATGTAAACCAAGACCTCGCGACTTGCTGCTCTTGCACGGAAATAAAATACAGACGGAAGGAAGCACTTGCACATTGTATTTTAGCACGGAAATGAATGCTTGACTATTTTGGTGCATTTTCTTCAAACAGGCAAAAAGGATTCCAAATAAGAGGAAGATGAGGAGAAGAAAGAAATGACGAATAATACTAATGATAATGAAGACATTAATGATGATAATAATAAACATAATAATAATGATAGTAATAATAATATTAATGATAGTAATAATAATATTAATGATACTACTACTACTAAGTATAAATAATGAGTGGAAAAAGGCAAGAAAAAGAGGAATCTGAAGAAGAAGAAAACCCAGCACGTACATAAGCCATGTCGTGGAAAAGAGTACAGTTTTCTGTTACAGTTGGCCATTTTTTGCCTTTATTACGGCCGTGGTTATAGTAAATCTAAATATATCTTTTTGTACCCTTTAACAATGGTTTACCTTTACTGTAACAAGGCCTTGTAATAGCTATTTGCCTTAGAAAATATTTTTGCAAAGATACTATGCACAGTTAAGCCAGTAAAAGCAAACACGAGTTTTCACTATTCTCAATTAATATGGCTTGAAGAAGTCTATTTTCAAATTTCTTCCATCTCTCATGTTGTCTTTGGATGAGCTATTTCAGCAACCAAACTGGCCATTCTATACCATTTTGACTAAGTTAAACCTGATACATCTAATATTCATCACCGGTTATGATAACAAACGAAGAGCAAAAAAAACACAGAAGACCAAAAGATACTTCCAAAGCCTGAATACATATTGGATTAAAAAAAAAAAAAAAAAAAAAACAGATCCTCACATTTCACAATTACGCGAGAATGTGTATACACGCTCATCCTTATGGAAAGATATATATATATATATATATATATATATATATATATATATATATATATATATATATATTTTTTTTTTTTTTTTTTTTTTTTTTTTTTTTTTTTTTTTTTTTTTTTTTTTTTTTTTTTCTTCCCACCTGTTGAAAGCAAAACATCCATGATAAGGGATGAATATCCAAGAAATAAAACTTACAGAACTGAGAGAAGTTTCTCTAGCAATTTGATATTACCCACAGAATAGGGATGAAGGGACTTGCCATGAGTCGGAAGGGCTAGGATAAAACCATGAGGGGAAAGGATCTACAAAAGGGAGGAGACAATACAACACGTATTTCAGAGAGAGATGTAGTCAGGTGTAGATGGATATATCAGCGAGCTAGTTTATTTCACATTCCGTATTTCAACTATTGGAATACGTATGCGGAATGATACGAAGGATGGAGTCAAAATGGGGTAGAATCAACAGGTGCGGATACATGTATATGTTCTTCTTGGGTTTTATAAAAGAGAAATGGAAAGGGAGATGGAGAATGAGAGAAGAGAAGGGAGGGAAAAGAGAAGAGAATGGCGTATAGTAAAAGAGAAGAGAGATAGAGATAGCTAGATAGATAAATAGATAAATAGATAGATAGATAGATAGATAGAGAGAGAGAGAGAGAGAAAGAGAGAGAGAGAGAGAGAGAGAGAGAAAGAGAGAGAGAGAGAGAGAGAGAGAGAGAGAGAGAGAGAGAGAGAGAGAGAGAGATAGATAGATAGATAGATAGATAGATAGATAGATAGATAGATAGAGAGAGAGAGAGAGAGAGAGAGAGAGAGAGAGAGAGAGAGAGAGAGAGAGAGAGAGAGAGAGAGAGAGAGAGAGAGAGAGAGAGAGAGAGAGAGAGAGAGAGCGAGAGAGAGAGAGAGAGAGAGAGAGAAAGAGAGAGATAGAAAGAGAGAGACAGAGAGAGAGAGAGAGATAGAGATTCAGGCACAAGCAGGGTGTACACTAGGCTCTCCCTAAGCTGGGATCCGGGCATTCATGTTCATCCATTCTCCCCTCGCTCGGAACTTCCCCTCATAACGTCCTCTAACACAACTGAGGGGAGGTAATTGCGAGCTTCAGTCAGCTCTGCCGAGAACTCCCCTTATCCTACGGGATCTTTCACAAGGAGATTAGGAGGCATAAGGTAAGGGACTTAGAAGAAAGAAAAAAGTTACGCCACATCTAAGGGAGGGGAAATATCATCATAAAAAAAAAAAATAATAATAATCGTATTCTTCCGTGGCAGCATTTGCATATTTCGATGTTGAACAAAGAGTTGACAAAACACGGAGTTTGATTTCAGGTAATTTGGTTTTGTCTCCTTACAGTTTGATGTTTCGTCTTTGCGTGTGCGGGGATTTGACTAAGCCCCTATAGTTAAAATTCCGTGATCTCTATAGTATTTCATGAAGGCATTTCTAAACCATATATATGATGATAATTTCGATCATGGATAACACAGTACAATAATCCACTATTACACATATAAACCTGACACGCCAGGGAGATCATATGATGCGTGTCCTTTGATGATTGAGATTCCTCACATTTGATAGACTCGATAGATATTACTATCATTAATAAGGCTAACAAACAGCACTACTGTAATAACCTTCGTGATATCGAGGTGAATAAGATTGTTTCCTAGACTATATCAAATGAGAAAGTTTTATGCGTCACATAAATCTTTAAGGGAAATGAAAGGAGAGATCAGACTTTTAAATTCCTCATTCTTAATACAGATAGATTATTTTTTTAAGCGTATTTTTGATACATTCATATACTTTTTTTTCTCTCTGTCTTACTTTTGGATTTCTGTTTCTGTCTGTCTGTTTGTCTGTCTGTCTGTCTGTTTGTCTGTCTGTCTGTCTGTCTCTCTCTCTTTCTTTCTCTCTCTCTCTCTCTCTCTCTCTCTCTCTCACTTATTTCTCACTTTCATCTGTCTCCCCCTCTCTTTCTTTCTTGGAACTATACGCGTATAAGTAGGGTAATGAGAAAATTAGTTAAAGTGGACAAACTTACATAAAGACAATATGGCTGACTCAAGGTGCTGTTAAACATCTGGAAAATTATACTTATTACATGAACATGGCCATTATACTAGATCTTTTTCTGGAAAATATTACTGCAAAATAAACTAAAGCAAGGATAATAAGGTAACATAAACTACAGGCTGTTTTGTACATAATTTGGTAATTCAAGGCAATTTACCTTGCATACGTTTCAGAACTTCGTAAAGAATTTACAAAGAAGAAAAATCGCACCTTTTTCTGCCGTTCTTCTTGGGTTTATAGGAAATGCTTGACCCTGTGATCTCTATGTCAAGGATCCGTTTGTGACATCCTTCGTTGTTCACGTTTAACGTAATCCTCAAGAGAGGGCCACTTCATGTCCCCGTCTTGGGTTAATGTTGTTTAGGTTTGGGTACGTTAGGATAGGCTAGGTAAAGTTAAATTAGGTTAGGTTTGGTTAGGTTAGGTTAGGTTAGGTTAGATTAGGTTAGGTTAGGTTAGGTTAGGTTACGTTAGGTTAGATTAGATTAGGTTAGGTTTAGATAGGTTAGGTTAGGTTAAGTTAAATTAGATTAAGGTTAAGTGAGGTTACGTCACTTCAGGTCAGCTTAAGATAGGTTCAATTAGGTTATGTAAGGCTAGACTAGGTTACGTTAGCTTGGCCCAGGTTGAGTTAGTTCATACAGGTTTAGATAAGGTATGCACCGCTCCCATGAGGAACATTGCACAGCCCTGTCCTTCGGCTTGAGCAAAGGCAAGCCTCTCTCTCTCATCGATTATCTGGGCGCCCGTTGTTTCCCGAGTACTTTCATTCATCGCCAGGCCAGCACGCCCACGGAATTGTTTATAGGTTTGTTGTCGCATATCGAAAAAATGCTTACGAAACAAAATATTATCAAGATCATATGCTCTTATACTATTTTCCAAATATGAATTGATTAGACATAAGGTATTTTTTAGATATAGTTCTCTCTAATCAAACATTGACTTGGTTGCATATACCCTTCCAAAGAATTACACGTTCTACGGCATGGGTAGATAAAATTAACTAAAATCATGAAGCTAGAGAGTAAGAGTTGTGTAGTATGCTAGTGAGGCATTGGTTAGATAGCCAGGTACTTTTTCCGTCTTAAGACTGGCTTCGAGGACGAACTCCGAGCTGCATGTTTTACTATATCCAGTGTAGTCGGGTACAGTGAAGAAGATGAACATACCCGACTAGAATTCCAAATCAGAGCGGAAGATGGTGCCGGTCAAATAGCCTTTTCTTTCTTCTGAAATGTGTGTGCGTGGGGCGGGGGGGGGGGGTTTGTGTGTAAGTGGGGGAGGTGTAGGTGGGGGGGGGGTTGTTTGTATGTAGGTGGGGGGGCGGGTTATGTGTGTGTGTGTGTGTGTGCATGTGTGTGTATTTGTGTGTTTCGAATGACCGATATAATTCATCCAATTAACTGCCATATCTTCGAAAGGTACTTCTACCGAAACAAAGAGGTGAACGTTTCGCGGACAACCAGCCAATCAAATGTGTTATTATTTACTTGTTTACAACATTCGAGATACGCCGAAACATTATTGAACTTTTTATACCTTTTTTTTTTTTTTGACCATTTACTTTTTCTTTTCATTTGAAGACTGTGACATGTTCCCTTAGAGCTTCTGGAACAGCCAGTACTGCCAAAACAAGCCCGTATATCCGTATAACTTCGAAACTTTTCTGCAATATTGGATCTGTTGTTCAGTAACAGATAAAAGTATTTTACTTTAAAGTTTATTCCTGGATATTTCCCAGAAAAGCCTTTGAATCCTTTCGAACGCACTCTACCTTCCGATATTTTGCGCACTCGCATTAAATCGCTTTTATTTATTTGTTATCGGTTATTTACTTGTATGGATATGTATGTATGTAAGGATACTACGATATATACATATATATATATATATATATATATATATATATATATATATATATATATACACACATTTATATATATATATATATATATATATATATCTATATATATATATATATATATATATATATATATATATATATATATATATATATATATATATATATATATATATATATATATATATACACACATTTATATATATATATATATATATATATATATATATATATATATATATAAATATATATATAACTGAATTCACAAAGACAGACACCAACAATGCGTTTATTATATATCATATGATCACATCCCCGTACAATACACTTCACATACTTTACTAAACCCCTGCAAGTTTATCATAATGAAAGGGTATATAAATGTAACGTGCATCGCTGACATTTATAGCCATAATCCCTTGCGCTAAATACGTGGCATGAACATTCCATGATGGATATTCCAGCAGAAGTCCGTGTTGGTGTCAACTACTTCGCAAGGTGGTTGCAAGTATTGAAACAAATTTGGAAAATCATCCTGACATGGGGTGGATTTGTTACGAAGATGACTCAGGTGAAAATTTAAAGATTTTGATTGTACTTAGGATTTTTCAAAAGAGAGTGAATTTAGATGGATGGTAATAGTAATTCGGAATGTAAAATTGAAGTAAATGATTACATGAAATATGTGTGAATAAAATCTGCATATTTGATATATAGAAGATTCACACATATGTATACAATATATATATACACATGAAAATGGATATAAATATATATATATATATATTTACATATATATATATATATATATATATATATATATATATATATATATATATATATATATGTATATATCCATACATAATATATTTCATCCGCATTGTTTTGATAGAGCGCCGGCTACAATTACCAACCCTACGCTCGTGAAACGGTTGTCAGTTCTTTAACAAAGATCAAATACAAAAAATGATTCATAGCGATTTGTAGTAATCTTTTGTTAGTTCTACCTGTAACTGTAGATTCCCATTTTGTCAATTTACCGTTTGGACAGTGTAGTATGTCCGAAACATGATAACTCTGGGACGGTTGGCAAACCTCGAGCAACTGACCCAGACGGGCCAAGCTTTTACGTTGTGGAATAACAGTTTCGTGACACGAATATGACATTGACACTACATGGACATGACACAGCCACGGCACGCAGAAAACGTCCTAGAATAGGTTGTGTGACGTACGGGGCGTACTTGAATGATACGTGTGTAATATTTACATGTAACATCATAGTTTGTACTACCTGCCAAGGAAATTCAATGGTAGAATCAGCCTGCTAATTATTGTAATTAGTAATACTCAGTACTAGTTTCAGGTGATCGTATCGGAAGCACTATCACACACAAACCCACACACATACTTTGACTTTGACACATCTCCATGTTGCCTAAATGAAAAAAAAAAAAAAATGTAGAAAAGGGAAAGCAAATACTGAAAGGACATTTCAACGGCTACTCGCCATGTGCATTAAAGCGACAACAGTGAAAGAATAGCAGTGATATGATATTCCCTGAAGAAAAAAAGTTAATTCAGAATATTACAAAATAAACATATCTAATTTAGCCAAACGACTAGACAACCAAAGCAGTAAATACGACAAATAAAAGAAGCTTCAGATGCAGTATTGCCCCCCCCCCCCCCCCCCCCCGATCTCAGTGACTGCGCATGCGTGGGCCAGTAGGCACCAACAACAGAAGCGATTAGCGTGAATTCTCCCTCTGTCCTCTTTCGTGTCACTATTCATTCGGCAGGAGAAAAGGGGAAGAGGTTGCGAGCCATTCAGAAGACGAACAGGAAACAGCAACAAAGGAAATGAGATAAGGGGCGAATAAGTATAAAGGAAGCATCACATTGGAGAGTTTTGAGAAGGGGAAAGAAAATGAGAAAAAAGTCTTGTTTTGATAAGCATTGTTAATAAATAATGATGCAGCTAATAGGGGCGGTAAACTTGATATGAATAATATTACCAGACAAAAACAACAACATCATATGTATGATATAAAAAAAAACCCAGTGTTTTGTGCGGTGATAATGATAATCATATAGTGAGGTTTATTATTCATAATTGAACATAATAAAGCCGTGGAATTGTGATGACGCTAATGCATAAATTGCTGGAATTATGAGGGTCCAACTCTAGTAAAATGTAAGCATTCAAATATGGGGGAGGAATATCATTTATGAACCTTTCTCTCGTATAACTTGTGATGACAAGAAATCTTTAACTTAAAACGATAGAAAGCATGAAAATTGATTATCCAATTACAGGAATGAACCTGTTCACTGAACAAATCATCTAAATCATATAAATAAATTGGGAATAGACACATTTATGGGCAATCATAACAGTACAGGGTCCACAATTTCTTCGATCAATGAATAACATTAAAAAAAACCAGTTTACGTAAGAAACATCCTTATCAACTTGCTACTTACCATCATACACTTTTTTCCCCCCGAATGCCCATCCTTTATGTGCCATGAGTCTTCATTACGAAATCTCCCATGAACGCCAAATTATGAACTCCGGGAAACCTTTCTGAGACGGTTAGTATGCATAACCGAATCGCCGGGCTGTCACACAGGCTCCATAATGAAACACTTTGTATGTACATATGCACCCTATAGCGTCTTCACTCTCTGTTGTATATTACTTCTTTCAAACGTAAAACTATTTTTATTTTCTTTCTTTTTCTTATTCCTTTGCACATAATCGCATACACACACGGACGCGATATGTGTTCCATGAATGAGGAGCTCCGTTTTCTATATGTATTATTGCAAGTATTTACGGGTTATGAATCGCTCACGCCAGCACGCACGTTCATTGTTGTTGCTTTTTATGTTGATTTTACGTCCAAGCGAACAGTGCTCGCAGTCAGCAGTATTCAGGGCACTATATTCAGCCATCTCTTTATTCACTGATAAAAAATATCGTATTGCGCTTAAAGCTTGCGATACCATGAAACTATAAATCTGCGTATTTTTCAAATATAGTTTTATATCGTTCATTCTGTGTATAAAATGACCCACTTTTGCTCAAAGCAATGTGCCTATTTCGTAGCCTGACCCTCTGTTGCTTCAACTTTCTGTCCTAATGGGTAAACGAGCATGTAATTGCATCACCCCATTGCCTTGGGGAACTTGGATATATGAAGGCCAGGAGAGAACCACTCCTACACACTAGAATTCCACCTCTTACCAGTCATGTGTGAAAAAAACAACTTTGTACTCCCATTGCCCACTTGTTCCCTAAACGGAATAGGAAGGAATATACATCGTCTCCCTTTGGCTCTTGAGCGTCTGGATTTTTTCCTCCAGAGCAGCAGATGGACGACGCGTATGCGAACCGGTCTTGTGCACTGCGAGTATCTTTTTTTTCCCCCTCTTTAAATTCTAGTCTAAACACGCATTTGCATTTTGTGAGGATCTTTCCCTTCTACTCTTCCCTGCAGTAGAGGGGTGGAAGGTGGAGATTTGTATTTCGCCATTACGGTGAGGCTAAGAGACCAGCAGCCGCCCCGAGCAATAAG
>BOPN01001075.1:207814-210314 GCA_017312705.2 Penaeus japonicus
GTATGAACACTTATTTAGATAAAACAGGTAAAACGAAGGGGAAAATAGTAATGAAATTAATCCTATGGATAAACAAAACAGGCAGATAATTCCTTCCAAGACGGTGTACACACTAACACACACACATACACAAATATACGTACACATAGATTAATGAATACTTTATTTTTTCACGATACAGATACAGACAATACACGTGAATATATATAGGTATATAATCAAAGGACACAAACAAGAAAATAAAATAATAACCACTTTTTATTACGAAACCTAGCGGGGAATAAAAGGCTAAATGAAAAAAAACTGTGTATGTATGTGAACGTATATCTGTGCATGTGTGTGTTTCTGTATGTGTGTGTGTGTGTATGTGTGTGTGTGTGTGTGTGTGTTTGTGAGTGTGTGTGCTTGTTTGTTTGTGTGTGTGTGTGTGTTTGTGTGTTTCTGTATCTATATATCCATATATATTTAAATATTATCTCCGGAACCGGGCACCGTATGAAATTATTACCCAAGAAACCCTTCCCGACCAGACACGTTTCGAAGTACTCGAGGAGAGATGATGCGACAAGACAAATGGGTGGACGCATTTTGTTCAATCCTTGTACAAAAGAAGAAGAAGAAGAAGAAGAAGAAGAAGAAGAAGAAGAAGAAGAAGAAGAAGAAGAAGAAAAAAGAAATGGGAAGAAAAAGAAACTCTAAAGAAAATTGTTCTCGGCATATCAACATGGAGAATGAGAGAGGTAGAGGAGAAAGAAACAATGCGAATTGAGAGGAATAAAATCGAAAGAAAGGGGGAAAGGGGAAAAACGGATAAAGATAATGGAAGCGTTGAAGGGGAGAAGCGGATACGAGCAACGATCACTCTCCAAGCGAGTAATTTTAGGGTGCCGCTTCCCAGTATTTTTCTTTGTTGTCTATCAAAGTGGTGTATTTCGGGAATGTATAACACATGCTGGATGATAAATGTATAAAAAAAAAGTTTTATGAATAACCTACTTTAATCAAAAGATCACACACACACACAAAAAGTTTAGTGTATATACTAACACATCAGCATTTACAGATATCAGACAGTTGCAAAAATAAGCAGATAGATTAATGAATATAAAGATAAGCCGACAAGATAAAATTAATCTCTTCATCTTATTATCATAACACTTTCCTCTGTCCTCTAGTAGCAATCTACGTCGCGCTGCACAGTCAGCCTTCGTCTACGTCAGTGTTAATGACCGTTATATGTATTGATTCTCAATACATATAACTGTGTGTGTGTGTGTGTGACACACACATCTATATGTATATATATGTATGTATATATATATATATATATATATATATATATATATATATATACATATATATATACATATATAATATATATATATATATATATATATATATATATATATATATGTATATATATATATATATAAATATATATATATATATATATATATATATCTATATATATATATATATATATATATATATATATATATATATATATATATATATGTGTGTGTGTGTGTGTGTGTGTGTGTGTGTGTGTGTGTGTGTGTGTGTGTGTGTGTATGTATGTATATACATATATACATATATATATACATACACACATATTTATGTATATATACACTTATGTTCATATAGATGTATATATAATCAAATATATTTGCATATAAACAAGTTCGTACGTTCACACACAAACATACCAGAAATACACATACAAATATATATATATGTATATGTATATATATTATATATATATACACTCACACACACACACACACATACACACACACCTCTCGTAAAAGAAACAACGCCCTTTAGAGAACGCACCGGAGGGAACGGAGAGGCCAAAGAGGGACCTGGCAGACGAGAGCAAGCCTTAAACCACGCAACGACACCAAAGTACACGTCTTGGCAACTTCGCACGTGAAAGCCCGTCGACATATATGTTACTCCTTGTCTTCTTTGAGGATTTAGGGAGCGGCAACTGCCAACTTTCGGATAGAGAGACAGTGGGACTTTTGAACTGAAAAGGGGGGGGGGGGGGGGGTTGGAATGGAAGGAAGGAAGAAGAAGAAGAAAAAGAAAATGGCGTGAGAAGCTGGAGGTGAAGGCGAGTCAAGATTGATAAGACCTCAGGGGCGTCTTTATGTTTAACCCTTTGTCCTCCAGTGACAATAGCCGCCATTGACGCAGTACCTAAGCCAAGTTGGTCGCCAACCCTCGATTCCACCGTCCTTCAGGGACTTTTATTCGGCTCTCTCTTTTTCTCTCTCTCTCTCTCATTTCCTTTTATTATTCTCTCTCTCTGCCCCTCCTAACTTCTTTCTCTTTCTCTCTCTCTATCGCCTCTTCTCTCTTTCTCTCTCTCTATCGCCTCTTCTCTCTTTCTCTCTCTCTACCCCCTCTTCTCTCTTTCTCTCTCTCTACCCCCTCTTCTCTCTTTCTCTCTCTCTACCCCCTCTTCTCTCTTTCTCTCTCTCTACCCCCTCTT
>BOPN01001075.1:212814-215314 GCA_017312705.2 Penaeus japonicus
CTATCAATTAGTCACATCTCTACTCCAAGGAAGTAGGAGAACGTAGAGACTTTGATAGGGGAAGCTGCTCCCAAGGCAGTGTATTAGAATAGGGATCTGTGGACCCTTCCCTTCACAGACAAAGAGAATACGAATATGAAGGTCTCTAAATTTTCCTTCATGGACAAGCTTTTTGTAAGGACAAATTTGTTGTTACTGTTACTGATCGAGAGAGACTACGTGACTTTCTGATCTCAGATTCCCTTTTTTCATTTGCTTCTCTCAAAAGACTTTCGAGAAGGGGTGTTATGATAAACGTCAGAGTACCAAAGATGAAGCAGAGTGGAGTGTAAAACGGGTACTTGACACTATCGGGCTATCAAATACGGAATAATTTGTAAAAAAGACCAAACAATTCGAAACACTACTCGAAAACATACTCACGACTTGGATATGATATTAGATTTGTTTTGGATATCATTATGTACGTTTCATATATATATATATATATATATATATATATATATATATATATATATATATATATATATATATATATTTTTTTTTTTTTTTTTTTTTTTTTTTTTTTTTTGAGAGAATTTACTTTTGTTTGTTAACTATATTATGAGTATGATTTCATGTAAGAAATTATGTTAGTTGAAGGAAGACTGATTTTGTTACTAAAATATTAGATACGATATGCCTTTTCATCTACGTATAAAAGTATAGTGTACTGATAAAGGAGGAGACGACAGAGGGATGAGGGACGTCATCAGCAGCAGATCATGGCACAGACGTCATCAGAAAGGGACGATATCGAAGCAGACTCGCTCTGGGAGCAACCAGTGGAGGAAGATGGGGGGGGGGGGGGGCAGGTGGGGTTTGTCCCGAGGGGTCAGGAAAAGTGTTGATTATAGTCGGATTTACGTTATTATTATTATTATTATTATTATTATTATTGTTATTTTTATTTATTTATTTATTTTTGTTTTTGTTGCCGTTGTTGTTGACCAACAAATTTCAGAAAAAAAAAAAAAAAAAAAAAAAAAAAAAAAAAAAAAAAAAAAAAAAAAATGGGATAGGCATTACCATGCAATGTACTGCAATGACATAAATAACACCTAAAATCCCTCAAAACAATCCTTATCGATTCAAGTCGAGAATTTTGAATTTCATTTTAGTTTTATTGCCATAAAAGTTGTTTGCCTGTAGTTATAATTTTCTCGACTACTTTTTCGTTTAACTAAATTCGAATCTATCCAATATCTCTCCTGCACATCCCATTTTAAAAATCGTTAAAATCGGCCACAAAGTTACGACGAAATGTCGAAAAATCTAAAGAAAACGCATCAAAATATGAAGCCAAGATAAAGGCCTTTATTTCGAGTGGTTTCTTTGGAGCTCAACTTCCTCAGTCAATGGAGAAGAGCGTTTGGAAGTATCAAGCAAACGGAGCAGTATGAGGAGGAGGATCTCATTATATTTTGTGTTCAAAAATAGTTTCGTAGCCCCTTGATAATTGGAATTATGAATATAGGGCATCGGCAACTTGAACACGTGGGAGGAACAGCAAATCTGAGAATTTCCTCCTTCATAATCCTAGTACTAGTGCCGAGGACATCGCTCTAAGGCAGTCGGGCTGGCACTACCGATAATGAGATTCCAGTGCGTATTTTACTTCATTATAGAATACATTTCGCTTTTTCTTATGGTGTTATTCCCGAGAAGAAAAGTATTTATAAGTTTGAGAAATACGCAAGGGTGAAAGTCTAGAAAATGTCTGTTATAAGAATATAAGCTAAAAAAACCATTAAAACTGTATTTTCATACTTTTTTTTCCTTTGGGACAACGATGCATAAGAGAAAATAAAATAGAAAGAAAATTGTAGAAAAAAATAAATAGAAATCGTAAACGAAAATGAATAGCAATTAAAGAAGGGGAAAATTCAGCGAAAATCTAAGGAAATCCTGCAAGAATCGCTAACTGAATGTCGTTTACTTTCAAAAGTATCACAAGTGCAGAGAATCACAAGATGAAGTGTGGCAGGTCGCTCCCTAAAATGAGTTGTACTTGACATTTGTGTTTATATTAGTTCTTGTGCCAGTTTATGATCATAAGTTCTATTTGTTTGATATACAAACGATATTTTATTCCTCGTGAAATTGGGCTTTAAATTTCTATTGGACTATGATAGGACATAATTTTTTGATAACACTAAATTTCACTATATTCACCTGCTCCAAAGGGGGACCCCATGTCCGGATCTGTTATGATTGGACATTTATTTAAAATATTTAAATGTATTAAACTCACGGTCATTTCAAGTAACTACAAATACCAATCTTTCCACATACTATATTGACCATAGTAATTTGAATTTGAATATGTCAAAATGTAATGTCAAAAACTCCTCAAATGAATTAGAATATTAATGTAAATTATCATCCAATAATTTGACTGCGGGGGACGAATAGACAAAGAAGAAAACAGGTACTAATTTTGCTTCCCTGGTCCTACCAT
>BOPN01001075.1:220314-225314 GCA_017312705.2 Penaeus japonicus
ATATATATTTTTTTTTTTTTTGTAGAGAATTTACTTTTGTTTGTTAACTATATTATGAGTATGATTTCATGTAAGAAATTATGTTTAGTTGAAGGAAGACTGATTTTGTTACTAATATATTAAGGATACAATGTCACCTTTTCATCTACGTATAAAGATGTAGTGTACTGATAAAGGAGGAGACGACAGAGGGATGAGGGACGTCATCAGCAGCAGATCATGGCGCAGACGTCATCAGAAAGGGACGATATCGAAGCAAACTCGCTCTGGGAGCAACCCGTGGAGGAAGATAGGGGGGGGGGGGCGGTTAGGTTTGTCCCGAGGGGTCAGGAAAAATGTTGATTATAGTCGGATTTACGTTATTTTTATTTATTTTTTTTGCTGTTGTTGTTGTTGACCAACAAATTTCAGAAAGTTTAAAACAGAAACGAAAATATAAAGCGTAAAAGAAATAAAACAAAAATGGGATAGGCATTACCATGCAATGCATGGTAAAGTCGAGATTTTTCAGTTTTATTGTCATAAAAGTTGTTTGCATGTAGTTATAATTTTCTCGACTACTTTTTCGTTTAACTAAATTCGAATCTATCCAATATCTCTCCTGCACATCCCTTTTTTCAAAATCGTTAAAATCGGCCACAAAGTTAAGACGAAATATCGAAAAATCTAAAGAAAACGCATCAAAATATGAAGCCAAGATAAAGGCTTTTATCTCGTGTGGTTTCTTTAGAGCTCAGCTTCCTCAGTCAATGGAGAAGAGCGTTTGGAAGTATCAGGCAACGGAGCAATATGAGGAGGAGGATCTCATTATAATTTGTGTTCAAAAATAGTTTCGTAACCCCTTGATAATTGGAATTACGAATATAGGGCATCGGCAACTTGAACACGTGGGAGGAACAGCAAATCTGAGAATTTCCTCCTCCATAATCCTAGTACTAGTGCCGAGGACATCCATAATCCTAGTACTAGTGTCGAGGACATCCATAATCCTAGTACTAGTGCCGAGGACATCCATAATCCTAGTACTAGTGTCGAGGACATTACCTAGGGCAGTCGGGCTGGCACTACCGATAATGAGTTTCCAGTGCGTATTTTACTTCATTATAGAATACATTTCGCTTTTACTTACGGTGTTATTCCCGGGAAGAAATGTATTTATAGGTTTGAGAAATATGCCAGGGTGAAAGTCTAGAAAATGTCTGTTTTAAAAATATTGTGAAAATTCCTTGAAAACGTGATCCCGTTTTACTTAGCCAAGTACATTTATAGTCTTTATATGCTAGAAAAGCCATTCAAATTGTATTTTCATACTTTTTTTCCTTTGGGATAACGATGTGTAAGAGAAAATAAAATAGAAAGAAAATTGTAGAAAAATTAAATAGAAATCGTAAAAGAAAATGAATAGCAATTAACGAAGGGGGGAATTAAGCGAAAATCTAAGGAAATCCTGCAAGAATCGCTAACTGAATGTCGTTTACTTTCAAAAGTATCACAAGTGCAGAGGATCCCAAGATGAAGTGTGGCAGGTCGCTCCCTGAAATTAGTTGTACTTGACATTTGTGTTTATATTAGTTCTTGTGCCAGTTTATGATTATTTGTTCTATTTGTTTGATATACAAACGATATTTTATTCCTCGTGAAATTGGGCTTTAAATTTCTATAGGACTATGATAGGACATAATATTTTGATAAGACTAAATTTCACTATATTCAACTGCTCCAAAGGGGGACCCTATGTCCGGATCTGTTATGATTGGACATTTATTT
This sequence comes from Penaeus japonicus, assembly GCA_017312705.2. NCBI lineage: Eukaryota > Metazoa > Arthropoda > Malacostraca > Decapoda > Penaeidae > Penaeus > Penaeus japonicus. The sequence goes on from BOPN01001075.1 coordinate 222,082, forward strand.
AAAACATTTAAATGTATTAAACTCACGGTCATTTCAAGTAACTACAAATACCAATCTTTCCACATACTATATTGATCATAGTAATTTTAATTTGAATATGTCAAAATGTAATGTCAAAAACTCCTCAAATAAATTAGAATATTAATGTAAATTATCATCCAATAATTTGACTGCGGGGGACGAACAGACAAAGAAGAAAACAAGTACTAATTTTGCTCCCCTGGTCTTACCATTTTATGTCAAGACGAACTCGCTGCAAACAGGTTGGTTTCCGTTGAAGAGCACTTTGGGTCTCAATTTTAAGGGTAGGTTGAATAGCTAGAGTTATGAAATGCCTTTTAAAAGCTGTGTAAGGGGAAGGGCATAATGATCATTGAAGAATTTGGAAATCTGGTCCTTCACAAGTCAATCTCTACATGAACCGAGTAATTGGCTGAGACGCGTCACCGGATACGACGTCATCTGCCAAAGCCTTGCCCCCAACGGTCATATTTTGGCGTTGAATGAAAATGACTAGATTCGTGGTTCGTCATAGGAATCAACGCGATAGTAGAGTGTAGGTCAATATTTCATTAGAAATTAAATCTTTATAAAAAAAACTAAAAAAAAAGAAAAAAAGAAGAAGAAAAAAAAAAAAAAAAAAAAAAATCACGTAGATCTGACTATAATTAACACTTTTCCTGACCCCTCGGGACAAACCCACTTCATCTTCCTCCACTGGTTGCTCCCAGGGCGAGTCTGCTTCGATATCGTCCCTTTCGATGATACCCGTGCCACGATCTGTTGCTGATGACGTCCTCATCCTCTCGCTGTCTCCTCCTCTTTTAAGGATGAGGATGGTTAGATTTGCGAGTAGATGTTATGTTTGGCTAGAGACAAAAGGAAAGAGTCCGCCGATCTCATATACAGATGAAAAGGTGACATTGTGTCCTTAATATATCAGCAACAAAATCAGTCTTCCTTTAACTAAACATACTTTATACGGAATCACACCTATATTATAATTAACAAACAAAAATATATTCTCGACAAATGCCATGTTCTAATCCTAAGTAACCTTCACTCCACCGGGAAAACGAGTCTGAACCGCTTGGTTTGTAGTCCTACAAGAAATACTATAGATACAGTAGTATTATAGGTGAACTTAGCGCCAAAGTTAACGTCACCAGAGTTTTTTTTTTTTTTTTTTTTTTTTTTTTTTTTTTTTAGGAATCTTTGAGATGTCTTTCTATAATGAGTTCCCGAAAGCCTCAGGGGTTCGAAACTTTCGGTTGCAAATGAGATTGCTGATTGATCCCCTTTTTTTCGATTTTATTCATGTTATCAGTTTTTTTTGTATTAGCTGTAGATGAGTATCTTATGTTTATTTCTTTTAATTGACTTATGATTTAATTAGTTTATAACTATTTATTTTCGTAATGGAAAATCCGAATCATGCTCTTTCTATTGAATTTTTATTTATTTAACGGATTTTATTTTTTGACCTTAAGTACTTTGATTCTTAAATACTTGCTGATTTTATTATTCATATTGCTTTTACTTGTCTTTTGAATTGTGAATTTAGGAGAGAGAGAGAGAGAGAGAGAGAGAGAGAGAGAGAGAGAGAGAGAAATCTGGCCGTTGAACCCGTAGAGTTAATTAAACTGATTAAGAACACGAGATTGTATGAGCGAAAGAGAGAGAGAGAGAGAGAAAGATCTGGAGAGAGAAAGAGAAAGAGAGAGAGAGGTGGTGAGATAGGTAAATAGATATAGAGAGAAAAAGTTAGATAGGAAGAGAGAGATGAGGTAGATGGGGAGAGAGTGAGAGAGAAACAGAGAAAAAGAGAGTCAGAAGGTGAAACAGAGAGAAGGAGCGGCTTTAAAAGAAAAAAAGACAGAGAGAGAATTTGATAAAGAGATTAATTAATAGAGAGAAAATGAGGAAAATATACATGTGGTAGTGAAGTGTGGAAATGGAACCGGTAGAGTTTTATGCTAATTCAGCAGCAGGTCAATGACATATGATTATACAGTCGTTGTTATATTGGAGAGTAATAGAAAGAAAGAGGGGGGGGAGATAGCGAGAAAGAGGAAGAGAAAGCGGCTTAAAAACAAAAAGAGACACAGAGAGAGCGATTGATAAATAAAGAGAGATAAAATGAGAAAGAGACATATGAGGTAGTTAAATGCGGGACTCGAACCCGAAGAGTTTTATGCTAATTCAGCAGCAGATGAGTGATATATGATTATACATTCGCTGTTGTATGAGAGAATAATAGGAAGAAACAGGGGGGGAGATGGAAAGAGAGAAAGAGTGAGTTAGAGAGAGAGAGAAATAAAGACGAGAAAAATTGAGTGAAAGAGAGGGTGAAAGTGAGCGAGAAAGAGAGAGAGAGACAGGTAGTAAGATAGAAATATAGATAGAGAGAAAAAAAGAGGAAGAGAATGAGAGAGATGAGGTAGATGGCGAGAGAGAGAAAAAAAAAACAGAAAAATAGAAAAAAGAGAGCGGTTGATAGAAACAAGAGAGGAAAATAGATACCGAGAGAGAAAGAGTGAGTGAGAAAAAGAAAGTGAGTGAAAGAGAGGGAGAGAGAGAAAAAAAAAACTAGAGAAGAAAGAGATAGAAAGAAAGCGATAGATAGAAAAAGGAAGAGAGAGCGGTAAAGAGTGTATGTAATAGATAGAGAGGAAATATGTGTGTGTGTGTGTGTGTGTATATATATGTGTGTGTGTGTGTGTGTGTGTGTGTGTGTGTGTGTGTGTGTGTGTGTGTGTGTATGAGATAGCGAACGCAAGCACTGGAACCAATAGAGTTTTATCTTATTCAGCAGCGGGTGTACGAAACATGATTATACACTCGCCGTTATATGTGAGACTAATAGAAAGAACGAAAAAGAGAGAGAGCGAGTGAAATAGTGGGAATGGGAGAAAAAGAGAGAGAGTAATAAAAAAGAGAGCAAGAGCGAAAGCAAAAAGGAGAACGGTAGTGAAATCTACTTTGACCACCCCTAGCAGAGTAACATATTGAAATGATTATGAACACGAGGCTGTATGAGTGAGTAATATAGAAAATGCGAGAAAGAGAGAGAGAGAGAGAGAGAGAGAGAGAGAGAGAGAGACAGACAGACAGAGAAAGAGAAAGAGAGAGAGAGAGAGAAGAGAGAGAGAGAGAGAGAGAGAGAGAGAGGGAGAGAGAGAGAGAGAGAGGTAGTGAGATAAATATTTAAGTCTGTGATTGAAATCCGTAAA
>BOPN01001075.1:235314-237814 GCA_017312705.2 Penaeus japonicus
ACTAGATTTTAGCGGAAAGATGAACAGCTGATAGTGATAATAATAATTAAAATAGAAATGATATTATCATCATTATCATTATCTTTATTATTAGCATTATTCTTAAAATAGCAATGATATTATCCTCATCATAATTATCTTTATTATTAGCATTATTCTTAAAATAGCAATGATATTATCATCATTATCATCATCTTTATCATTAGCATTATTTTTAAAATAGCAATGATATTATCATCATTATCATTATCTTGATTATTATTATAATTATTCTATATTTTTTACCAAGACTGATGGCTACCTAATGGATAACAAGTCAAGTCCCTCGGATTTAGGTTTCCACATCTTTCTGCTGAAGTTGTGGTTGCATTCAAGCATAGCTCCTTCAACCAAGTCTCAAAGTTTTTTCCTATTCTACCTAAAACTCCAGTGAAAATGAAAATAAACTTTACTTCTCTCAAATCACGTCTTTTGAATTCACTCACATCCAGCCTTCATAAATTCCTATTATCTCCTCTTGTTGGTCAGCAAACACCATCTATTTTTTTTCGTATTTTCAGTTGCAATGTCAAGCCATTTGCATTCTAAATGACAGTGTGTTTGCGTCCGGAAATCCCAGAACAGTATGTATTTTGCATCACAACCACCCTTTCCTTTTTTTACCGTCGTAACATTATTGTCTTCCATGTTTACACACTTTCTGATCTGTTCCTACTTTCTGACACAATTTCCAGATTGTTACCTGGCCTACGTTATCATATCTTCAGCAATTGTACTGTAAGTTTCCTTGCTGGTGAAATTCGGATGTAATTATGGTTTATCGCTGCAACAGCCTTGCCACAGAGCTGAGTTTCCTTTGAGATATTGTCCTCGTTAATTATGCTTTTGATATAGACGTCCATCACATTATCATCATCAATAACAGTGTCATTATTGTCAGCAATATTTTTGTTTGTTTGTTTGTCGCTGTTGCATCATCATCAACTTTACTAATAATCTTAACTAGTATTACCATCATTTTCAATATTTGCTCACACTGACAACTAACGTAATAAGTGTTTCCTTACAATGGAAAGTTCTTGTATTCTTGCAGCTAGGAAAGTTCTAAGACCGTAGATGCGGCATAATTGCTGAAAGTTATCTATATAACTTGTGTAAAGAAGCTAGATCATATCATGTAAGATGTTAATCAGTTTTAGTATTAAAAACAACGACTTTTGTGTGTGTGTGTGAGAGAGAGAGAGGGAGAGAGAGAGAGAGAGAGAGAGAGAGAGAGACACACACACACACACACACACACACACACACAGAGAGAGAGAGAGAGAGAGAGAGAGAGAGAGAGAGAGAGAGAGAGAGAGAGAGAGAGAGAGAGAGAGAGAGAGAGAGAGAGAGAGAGAGAGAGAGAGAGAGAGAGAGAGAGAGAGAGAGAGAGAGAGAGAGAGAGAACTTGTGTATGTGTGTCATGTGTGAATGTGAGTGTGAGAGAAATAGAGAGAGATAGAGAGAGAGAGAGAGAGAGAGAGAGAGACACACACACACACACACACACACACACACACACAGAGAGAGAGAGAGAGAGAGAGAGAGAAAGGGATAGATAGATTGATATATAGATAGATAGATAGATAGAAAGAGAGAGAGAAAAAAAAATTACTAAAAAAAATATTCCAATTAAATCTTATCAGCTAATTCATTTCTCACCCGCCTCCCCCTTAGCCCCCCCCCAAAAAAAAAAAAAAAAAAAAAATCAAAACAGCCTACCCTTCAGCATCTTACCCTTCTGTAGACTCGTAGACCCGTAGATTTCTTTTCCAAAATATCACAACGAAGAGACAACAAAGACGGCCATTTATCGGTTCGGCGGTTATCTCTCGGACGAAGATTATTCTGCATGATTTGCAAAAAAAGAGAGAACGAAAAAAAAAAGAAAAAAAAATGCCTCATGGCTCCCGTGCGAGGAAACGACCTTTATAAACGTTTTCGAAACCTTTGTAGTCAGCTCCTGAATTTGAATATTTTTGCGTCAAGGGCAAAAAGTCAGATGAGAAATTCTTTCATATATAATGTTAAGGAAACGTGTCTCTGGATTTATAGATGCATGTAATAATGAAGTATTTTTTAATTATTATTTTTTAATGTTTTATTTTATTTTTTATTTTTTTTCAACAGATAGTGTTTGTTATTTCATAGATATTATCACTTAAAGGTATTTTGTTGTTATTCTTTGTTATATCCGTCTTACTAGTATGATCCTTTTCATAATCATCATTTTCATTAGCATTATCACATCCTGATCAATGTAATCATGATCATTATTCTTATCATTATTATCATGCTCATTATCACCATCATGATCATTTTATCATTAAATCATCATTACCATCATCATCATCATCATCATCATAATCATAATCCTCATCATCATCATCATCATCATCATCATCATCATCATTATTATCATTATCATAATCCTTACCATCATTATCAGCACTATCACAAC
>BOPN01001075.1:242814-245314 GCA_017312705.2 Penaeus japonicus
GTAAAAATGAAAGATGAAATGTAGATGAAAAGGGCCTTAAAGAGAAAATCTATTGATGTACCAAAATTTAATGGAGACCTTAGAGACAATAGTAATTTTAAAAGGGAATACATTAGACTCATGAAGCCTATTTATGGAAATGACGCATTTGCCTTTAGACAATGTCTCTTACGAGAAGCTTTGGATAACGTTCGTTGTGCTGATCATGAGTTTGATAAAATGTTGAAGCGTTTGGATGAAACGAGTAATTGATATAGTGACTGAAGATTTGAGTGTAATCAAACCCACAGCAGAAGGTGATAGTTTGAGCTTCATTAAGATAAAATTGGTGGATAAAATTGAAATAAGTTTTCATTATCTTGATCAGTTGAGTTTAACTTCTGAACTAAATATGACCAGCCAGACTGAGAAACTCTTATCTCCATCTCAGAAACGTGAATGGGTCAAAATAGCAGAAAATGTCAATACTCTTGATTTGTTTTCAAAATTGTTTGCATATCTTTTAGATGAAAAGAAATCTCTAAGATATTTAAATACCAGTGTAAGGAGCAATCTTACCACTAAACCTAGGGTAAACTATGCTTCCAGTAATGAAAATGGGAAAGAGTCAGTTAATACAGAGGAGTGGAAAGTTTTAAAGAGGATATCCTAAGGCTGTAACAAATGTAACCAATCTAGTAACTAAGCTTGTCGAATAAAAGATTAAAGACGAATAATTGAATTGATATTGCTATCAAGTAACAGATGGACATAATATTTTGGACTGTGTATCATTCCATAAGTTAAATGCAAGTGAGATATTTGATACTCTGAAAAAGATATCTAATTGTCTATAAAAGGAACTCATATATCTAGAAGAAGTTTTAAGGAATCAAGATGTAATGCCATCTCCATCACTCGAGTCTTCATGAAAACCAGGTTGTTGGCAATTCATATATTGGCTTGAAAAGAAACGGAGCTATGTTTATGGTTAATAGGGTGAGATGTGGTATTTTGGAATTAAACACACTTTGATTCTAAGGAATAGTATGGCGTCTTCACTAGGATTGAAAGATAGAGATATTCGTAAATTATAACATAGAACAGCAAAGAATCTGACTTGGCTCTTACTGACAAAAATGGTATTGATGCAAACATTACTGCCTATGGAATAGATGAAACCACCAATTGCATAAATAAAGTTGATTTGCCTAAACATTCACTCAATAGTATTAATGTCTGTGAATTGGATAGTCCTCATGGCAAAATAGATTTGTTGATCGGTTCTGATTACTACTCTTTGATCCCAACAGTCAAAGAAACTGTGGATGAGAATTTGCAGGTTATGGAATCCTTTCACCTAAGTATATCACAGCATCTGGCTTTAGGAACACTTTAGGTATTAGGATTAATTATGTTTCGGAAATGATGTATGATACAGACACAAGTGCCGAACCAAAGACTGATATCAAGGCTCACATAGATAAGTTTTTTTACAATTGAGTATTTGGGAGCAAAATGTAACCTTTAAGGTATTGATTGTAAGTGTTACAAAAGTGTAGTAAGCAACAATAATTGCAGCATCAAAGAAGAAAGAGAGTTGGCCCTAAATGAACAAGGATTAATGTATGATACAGACAAAAACAGTGGTCAGCTAAATTCTCATGGGTAAAGGAACCTAATTTACTGAATAATAATGTCACTATTTCTATTACAAGGTTAAAGAATACTGAAAGGATATTGTTGAAGCCTGGACCAAAATATGCCAAAACTTATAGTGAACAAATAAGAGATATGATATGAGGTGGTTAAACTCAGATGAAATGAAAAATTATGTTGACACGGTTACTTACATTCAACATCATGAAGTGCTAAAGCCAGGCTCCACCTCTACGCCACTCAGAATTGTATTTGATTCATCTGCGAAATAAATGGGCCAATCTTGAAATAGCTTTTGGCAAAGGGTCCAAATATTTTAAATTCCATGATGGGTATACTACTCAGATTCCGTGAAGGGTCTATAGGTATGACAGGTGACATAACCAAAATGTATAACTGCATCAAGCTACCCGAATTAGAACATGTACACAGGTTCGTGAGGAAAGATTTGTAAGTGGATTGTGAACCAGATCATTTTACGTGTTGACCTCTGTGGGTTTTGGTGATAAACCCTCTGGAATAATTGCTATTTTAGCTCTCAAGCACACAGCAGAATCATGAGTAGAAAGGTATCCTCAAGCAGCAAATTTTAAAGTGGATGACATAATACATTCAGTTGACAGTAAAGAGAGAGCATTATAGTTAATGCGGGAAACTGAAAGAATACTTTCATATGGCAGTTTTATATTTAAACAATGGATTATGACTGGGGATAATGATATTTGTAGCACGGATATTTCCGTAAATGGATCTGAGAAAATACTTGGTTTAAACTGGGATCATAAGAAGGATAAGTTTACATTCAGGATAAAGTTAAACTTTTCTTCCAGGTATAAGGGTATTAGGACGGGTTTGGATTTAA
>BOPN01001075.1:280314-282814 GCA_017312705.2 Penaeus japonicus
ATATATACTTATATATATGTGTGTGTGTGTGTGTGTATATATATGTGCATAGATGTGTGTGCATATATATATATATATATATATATATATATATATATATATATATATATATATGTATATATATGTATATATATATATATATATATATATATATATATATATATATATATATATATATATATATATATATTTATTTATACATACATATATATATATATATATATATATATATATATATATATATATATATATATGTTTATTTATATATACATATATATATATATATATATATATATATATATATATATATATATATATATATATATATATATATATATATGTATATATATATATATATATATATATGTACACACATATATTTACTGATATATATATATATATATATATATATATATATATATATATATATATATATATATACATGCATAAATATACATTTATATAAACCTGAATATATATATGTATATGTATATATATATATATATATATATATATATATATATATATATATATATATATATGTGTGTGTGTGTGTGTGTGTGTGTGTGTGTGTGTGTGTGTGTGTGTGTGTGTTTGTAAGTATATGTGTGTGAAAATATGTGAGGCTCTCTCTGTGTGTGTATGTACACGCATGTTTATGTTCGTATATATAGACTGCTCTATTTTTCTTTCTTATTCATTAATCCTAATCCATGCGCGTTATATCCTCTATGGAACTGAATGCAGAATTCAGCAATGAGAAAGTGCTTTATGTATCATATTACGAAACTAATTCTTCAACCGTACTTACTATGGATGTTTCAGCCGGTTCTTTATGTCATACACGGAAAAAACAAAAAAAACTATAATCGTCTTTTATGGTGAGAGTTAGAAAAAATTCAAATGAGTTTTATTCTTTTTCCTTTGATGCGAAAAGTTTTAAAACGAACAAAACTCTCTATACCTCAAGTGTCAGGTACACAACTCGGATTTTTCCCCGTAATTTTAATGACTTTTATGCGAGTTGAATTTTGTAGTAAATTTGTAGGCTGTTCTGGTGTGTGTTTGTGTGTGTGTGTGTATGTTTGTGTATGTGTGTGTGTGTGAGTTTGTGTGTGTGCGTGTGTGTGTATGTGATTATTGCCATTATTATTATCATTGTTATTACCATTATTACTATAAATGGTATTGGTTTTGTTTTCATTATCGTTTTCATTATTATTATTATTACCATTATTGTTATTGTTTTCATTATCATTTTTATCATTATTGTTACTATTATCACCATTATCATTTTCATCATTATTGCTATCATTATCACCATTATCATTAATACTATAGTTTTTGTTATTATTATCATTATCCTTATCCTTATCATTATTATTATATCTTTTATTATTATCATCATAATTATTAATATCATTATCATTATTATTGCTATTACTTTTATGTTTGAACTTCATTGTATACATATACATGTATACATACATACATACATACATACATACATATATATATATATATATATATATATATATATATATATATATATATATATATATATATATATATGCACACACACACACACACACACACACGTATGTACATGCGTGTGTATCTATGTGTGTGCGTTAATATTTACACAAATATGTTTATATATGTGTGTATATATATAAAAACAAATTCACAGAAATTTCAATAAAAAAATCTAGTTCAGGGAACATTGACTTGTGTGGGAGAATGACGGTAGAATACTGTTTCTCAATCATTTAGAAAATTAGTTTTCTGTTCTGAAGTTTCTGCGCCCCGGAAAGTACGATTTCAGATGATCACAATTTGAATGAAATCTAAATCACAAAACAAGCTGTTTGCTACTGCTTTCTTAATTGAGCTCCCGTTCATCTTTATTAATAATATAGTATGTAAAATATTGTATCAGTATATACCGATCTAAGCTTCTATCCGAATTCTTTACTATTATGTTAGTATTCTAGTTTATAATGATACTAGACGAGTCGATGTATCCTATAGTTGCATATTCCATAATTGATAGGAATGTTCTCTAAAACATATCATCCAAACTGATTCTCAAACTAATTCAGTTATTTCATCATAGAATCAGTGAATAAGAGAAATATCTGCTGTTAGTGACTGCGCTTAAGTTATTTCCTTTGTAAAGAAAGGACTTTAAGATGCCTTTATATATCCGTAAGGTTGACTGCAATACAACAGCAATCGAATCAGATCATAACATAAATAGTTAAAAAAAACGTTTTTTTTTCATTCATGGATTATGCATTTCAAATAATGTCGTGAAAAAATGCGTTAACTTTGTAACCCAGATAAATGTTAAAACTTAGTTTGAAACACATTCTACTGTTGAGCTACAAAATTTGAAATATTTTAGGTGAAAATGGAAATACATACTAATATGTGCCTAAACGAGGAAAAAAGAGAGAAAAAGAGCAAACGAAAGAGAGAGAGAGAGAAAGAGAAGTAT
>BOPN01001075.1:340314-342814 GCA_017312705.2 Penaeus japonicus
CAACACCGTACCGTATTGTACCAACAGTATTCTCTTCCTCAGTCTATGACGTCACCTCTTCCCACTGAGCCACAGCATATTGAGAAAATTAAAATATGCAACATGATCAACATTTATTCGATTATCGATTATACACGTTGTCATTATTATCATTGTTGTTATTGATAATATCATTATCATTATTAGTTTAATCACCAATATCGTTAACATTATCTTTACAATTAATATCATTATCATCATAATTGTTATCACGATTATTATTAGTATTATCATTATTATGATTATTATTATAATTATTATTATTATTATAAATTATTATCAGTATTATCATTATTATTGTAGTTATTGTTAACACTGTTTTCATTTTTACGATCATTCTTGTTATCATTATCATCATTACTACTATGTGATATTATCATTATTACCAATATCGTTATTATTACAATCATTATTAATGTTATCATTACCATTCCTACTTTATCATCATCATCGTGGCCGTCGTCGTCGTCATCGTCGTTGTCATTGCCATCATCATCATCATCATCATCATCATCATCATTATCATAATCATTATCATTGTCACCATCACTACCAATATCAATATCATCACACGAATCATTAATATTCCTCTTTCTTCTACATCCTTTTCTCTCCACATTTCCTTCCTTAATCTCCCTATTACTCTATTTCTTACAATGAAAAAAAAAACGAAAGAAAGGAACAAGAAAGACCAGGAGATTATTTCGTTTTCATTTTCTCCATCATCGAATGTTTTCTACTTGTATGAATATTCAGTCTTTGCCTTATTCTCTGTTCTTTGATCTTGTGTTTTCTTTTTTTTTTCTTTCTTTCTTTTTCTTTTTTGCTTCTTGTTCTTGGTCTCGCTTTTGGCTGTCTTTTTTTATTTCTGTGTCTCTTTCTGTGTGTCTGTGTCTCGCTCTCTTTTCCTCTGTCTATCAATCTTTCTTTGTCTGTCTGTCTCTCTCTGTCTTGAAGAATCTCTCTCTCTCTCTCTCTCTCTCTCTCTCTCTCTCTCTCTCTCTCTCTCTCTCTCTCTCTCTCTCTCTCTCTCTCTCTCTCTCTCTCTCTCTCTCTCTAAAAAAAAAAAAAAAAAAACGTGTGTAAACAAGAGAGAGAGAGAGGTAGGAGTCTCTGGGAAAAGTTTTATGGCCAAAGTCTTACTTCCTCGTCATCATATAAAGCCACTTTATGATGGTCGTCAAAAGATTATTTGAAATGTGTTATTCCTAATACTTAAGAAAATAAAAGATAAAAAAAATATATATATATAATTCAACTCAAAAACACGTTTCTGAAATGGATTAGAATGAAGGGACCATGTATGGCGATACCGAAGAGTTAGAATTAACATGAATAAATATTTGAAAAAAAGCCTCAATTTTGATTTCTTTCTTCACGAAATTATTATTTTTTTTTTAGTGGGATGGACAAAAGTAGAGCAAAGCATCCTTAAATACCTGTGAGAAATGCATAAAGGCAATAGCATACAGCAAAAAAAAAAAAAAGCCAAACGGTTTGTTTAAAGAAAAGATAGATGTGCGTTCACAAGACACAAATGCATGCATACATACTCAAGGTTATTACATATAGATGTGCAATCACACACAAACTCATACAAACACATGCAAAGACAAACACTCACACACAGACAAACACGCTCACACACAGGCAAGCACACTCACACACATATACAAAGAAGAACAATACATACATATATATATATATATATATATATATATATATATATATATATATATATATATATGTGTGTGTGTGTGTGTGTGTGTGTGTGTGTGTGTGTGTGTGTGTGTGTATGTATATATATATATATATATATATATATATATATATATATATATATATAAATATATATATATATATATATATATATATATATGTATATATATATATGTATATATATATATATATATATATATATATATATATATATGTATGTATATATATATATATATATGAATAAGTATGCACGTGCGTACACATTTGCGTATATCTGCCTTTGCGTCTAAGCTTATGCTCGCCTTCAGACCACACGCAGAAACTCCCGACCGCAAAGAGAAGCGGTCAGGAAGGCATGCGGATGCCGGTCTTGGCGTTGCAGGACCAATTTCCTTAAGTAGAGCCAAGAGCCTTTCCTCTGCCCCCCACCCCCCATGTACGCCCCCCCCCCCCCCCCTTCGCAAGCAGGTTATAGGCGGTCTGATTGAATTTACGAACCACAAAAGATATCGCAAGGGAAAGCCGCAGAACGTTTTTTTTTTTTTTTAACAATCATGTTTGAAGTTTTGGATTGAAAGCGTTTTATTTTTAGTTATCATTCTTCTTGTTACTATTTTGATGATGTTTGTTGTTATCCGTTTTGGATTCGATATTATCGTTATTATCATTTTTAATGTTATCGTTATTGGTATCACTATTGATGTTGTTATCATCATTATCGTTAGTATTATTACCGTTGTTA
>BOPN01001076.1:7500-15000 GCA_017312705.2 Penaeus japonicus
TTATTATCATTAATATTAATATCATTATCATCATTATCCTTATCCTTATTCTTATCCTTATCATAACCATTATTATTATCATCTTAATATTAATGCCCATAATAATTTCAACAATTTTTTCCTTTCCCACCTGAATATATAAAAACAAACCTACTGTGAACAGTGTGCACATACATCCACTCCCACCATTAATGGGTTTGAGATAATAAAATCTGATACTAACGTTACAATCTGAAACTTCTTGGGGTCAAATGACGGCAGGAAAGTGTCACACTCAAAGTTCTTCAATATCCTGGTGAGGTATATGCGATGTAGATGTTCGGATTCTAATGCTATCTGGAAGAGAAAAAAAGAGTTTATATGAAACATGCGTAAGATATTACGGAATATTTATTTATAGATTTTATAAAAACTTAAAACACTTTTCACATTATTTTAGTTGTTATATATCCTATACTGTGTAGTATGAATATTTCATACCAGTCTTAAAATTAGAACAGCTTTAATTTTCTTCTTGTGACATCCATAAATTTGAGATTTAGGAATAATAGAAGAAGAAATATAAAAACCCAGTTTTATAATTACTTTACATATGCACCAGTTTCTTTAATGACACTAAATGAAAGCCTCAAATTCAATTCAGTCTTCCTGGGCTCTGTTCTCCCAGCAAATAAAAATAAAATCCACCCCATGCCACATGCACTGCTCTCACCTCATATATCGAAGATCCTCCGATGGCCCACACACTTTCCACCTCATCCGTGCGATTCTGAAGCTCTTGTATGCCTTCCTTAAAGCTACCACACACTGTTGAGCCGTTAAACTCAGCGCCGGGATCCCTATTTTTTTTTTTTTTTTTCATGTTATACAATAGAAGGAATACGGATTATAACTTTGCTTTCTATTGTGTTGTATTATGTAAGATTAAACTAAAGTCTTATCAGGTGAGTTAAATATGTAGAGTACTAATTAACACAGTCATGGCATCATCTTGTACAATCTGTCCAAAATTGTTTGTTTTTTTCCTACTTTTTCTTGTTTACACACAAATGCAATGGTAACAGAAGGTTTTTTTCAGATTTGGTGCTCTACTGTGTATCATGATATTTGACATATAACAGTGAAATATTTTCTGGTCTTCAAAATTTCTGATATTTCAAAAAAATTGAAATATCAAAGATGAAACTTGAAAAAATTCATCCTTAATTGTGGAGAATATCTAGTTCAACATTATTACATAAAAGTTCTTTTGTAGCCAATCGCATTTTACATGAAAAATCTTCCTCAAGCACATTCCATGCAATGAAAAGTAAACTCAAAGGGCAGCACTACAGAAAAAATAACTCTTATCATTCATATATCAACACAGAAATAACAAACAAAATTATCAACACAACAAACCAGCAAGACTAAAAGAAATATCCAAAAAATACATCATACTACAGCAATTCATACAACTCCACAGTCGTAAAGAGTTTAACAAAAATATCATTGGAGTAAATGATTGGGGTTCCACATCTATTTACTTGAGGGTAAATGCAGTGATAACTTGTGTGGCTTCACAACTGCTAAGAAAAATTATGCGTGTTAGCTGCAGTCCACAACAGCACTAAAGTCTAACATATACCATTTTAAACTTTACCTTATTATATGTTTCCAAGGTAGCCTTGATGGATAAAAAACATGATCAGAAATAAATAACTTACGTAAATCATATAAACTGTAAATGTATAAAAATCTGAGAAGAAATCATTTCAAATCACTGAAAATCTATTTCTCTTGCACTCTGCTATAAAAGCACAACTAACAGACTTATGAACTTCTTTCAGATATTCCTCCATTTTCCCAATAAAAATATCAAACCAGTTATCGAACAAAGACACCCAAAATAGCACTCACTTTGCTCTTGAGGAGATCACCACATTCACGCGACCAGGTAAGGGTCTGAACTTGGCCGGAATGGATTCCCAGGTCTTGCGTCCCATCAGAACGGCATTCTGCTTCCCCGATGAAGTTGTTGCCTTGGTCATGCGGCTGAAGTACTTCATCTCCTCTCTAAACAGATTATTTTTGGGTGGGTTAATAAGAATTGCATAAATCTGTTGGATCATTCTTTTTTTTTCTTTGTCGTAAATGCAATGATTGGGTACTTGACTAGTATGGAATATTTTAGATGCGTATTATGAACTACATTATCAAATGGTACTTTGGAAAAAAAGTACACTGAAACATATCACTAACTCATAAAATAGAACCACCAAGTTTTCTGATTGCTTTTTCAAAATAGGCAGAACCCCTCCCCTTTCAATCATTCTGTGCATGCCCCTGCAATTATTCTCTTCAATTACAGTGTAAAAGGCACCTGAGGTAAAATGCAACTGTGTCTGGTTCTGAGACTTGCCACTGTAAAATCATCTATTCATTAAGATAGCATTAGTAAAGGGGTAATATTGTTTTACTAAGATCTTTGAAAAAAAAATCCAATCAAATAATTCACCTCTGCAAATTATTGCAATCCTGTGACTGATTCATCACCTGTCAATAATCTCATAAAATCATTCTTTTGTCACTGTAATGTTAATAACAACTTTGTCTACATGGTCATACAATCTTTTTTTTTAAAGTTGAAAAGAAACCCCAAGCCATCCAGTGTCTGAGTGTTGCTGCCCTCAGACACGACCAA
Source organism: Penaeus japonicus (assembly GCA_017312705.2). Taxonomy (NCBI): domain Eukaryota; kingdom Metazoa; phylum Arthropoda; class Malacostraca; order Decapoda; family Penaeidae; genus Penaeus; species Penaeus japonicus. The sequence goes on from BOPN01001076.1 coordinate 10,184, forward strand.
TCATTTCCAGTCGGTCTTCTCTGAGAGGGGAACCTGAGGAATCAGTCAAATCTGACACAGAGGTTCTAGATTTATTTTGTCTTATAAAAAAGCCTGTGTGATGAATCTGACTTCTTGGGCAATAAAGGATAGGGAATGTTTAATAATCTGAGTTTTGTAATTGCTTCTTTAGCAAACTTATCAGCTTTCTCACTTCCCCCAACTCCTATATGTAAAGACACATACATCAGTTTGCTTTGATGCGTAAGCCAGAGTGTAGAAGAACAGGTTATTCATTTTCTTCCATCGGTTCATTATGTTCTTAAGTCTACCTTATTTCCCCATCCTGCAGGCATACATTATTCAGCACTGTTGTACTCTGGTCTGTGTGGTATACAGAGTAATAGATGATAAGTAATTTTTTCATAACAGTTTTGAGACTCTTCTCTTCTTTTCACCCTTTCCTGTGCACACATAAGATCCTTAGATTTGGCAGTTAGGGTCCACTCCCCTAAGTGGATACCCTTCCTAACCTCAGAGCAAAGGGAGGCATCAAACCCTCTCACTTTGAGTCCCATATGGTCACCAGTTGTACATGCTACCAATGCACCATGTATCTTGATAGAAGTGAAAACAAAGTATTACATATAGAGGATAAAATGCCATGTATATTTACCAATAAAATTAAGTATGTTGAAAAAAAAAAGAATGATGAAATTTACTTTAAAAAAAGGTGAAGTACATATTTTCAGTCCTTAGAGATATAAAGTGAAAAGTTATAACTTTTACAGGACATGGAGTTCAGTGTGTTTGTGTAGACAAATAGATGGATAAAGACTCGGACACACACACAGTTAGAACCTCTTTAACCCTTTGGCTGCAGTATTTTGAAGTAAGTTTATACAGCCTTGTGTTGGTATTATCATATATGGCCCGGACCATCCGCGTCTAAGCCTATTGCTTGCTTTGACAGCAAATGATGTCATCCGCGACCAATAGGTTAATCTGGCATTCTGCGACATCTAATAACCATTGGTTTAAGAAATCACAATTGCTAAGAATAATCTTAATCCATCATTGCTATATTTTGTTATTGATTTCCACATTTCTGCTTTTTAATGTTTGTCAATATATTTTTACAATCACTTGATAAATGAATCTTTAATGTGCACCTTTTGCACTTTATATACTAGTTTCTGATGACCCTTATTTAGATTAAGAGTAATACTGTACCGTGAATAAAAATGCGGTTTCTCTTTTGAAATTTATTACAAAACCTCTCTGATCCAATGATGTCCCAGTCAGTGCCATGACAGCAAAATCTGATTGTCCTAATGCAACAGATTGGCCATGGGTAGCCCACCATCTTGAGCCTGAGTACTGGGTCAAAGGGGTTGTAACTCCAGGAAAACTTCTTATGGAAAATTCACAATTATTTTCTCCTTTTGAGATTTTGCCATCATCTTCACATGATCACATCAAGTTGCATTGATTTTGCACTGTCCATAACCCTTTTACAAAACATTATTCAAATGACTGAAATGTCTCCATCTGTGGCATGGTCGACGAAGGAAGGTGGACATAAATCAAAAGTATTAAGGCATCGTCCATCGCACCTTATAACAGCTGTATCGGTAAAATGATCGCAACCATAGCAAAGAATAGGGATACTGCAATTGTACCAAGAACTCTCTCTGAATCACTGCAAATTCTGAGGTTCTCATTCTTATTTTGTAATGATTGATTCTGCAATTTCCTGTTTTAATCTCTTCTCTAACACAAAAAATTTTAACTTTCAAGGAAGATAAGAAAGATGCCATTGTTGTCAGAGCATTCATATTCCTTACTTAGCACGAAGAGATTAAGAATACAGTCTCAATTCCCATATCACTCATGATATTAAAAGTATATCTTGTACAAAAAAATCAGTTTATTTACAAAGCTTACAAGACAAAACTACTTATCACATATCCATTTGTTTAAAAAATTAGTTACAATCTTTGGCTGATTCTGGCAGACAGTGAAATGCTGCAGTATTTACTACTTCAACCTTGTCTACACAAAGAATCTACAAGCTAAACGGAGACAAAGTAAGACTTGGACCTGACTTTAACCATCGACCATTTCTTTCAAGTGTGTGCATATAAATGAACGCATATACATATATACATATATACATATACATATACATATATACATATATGCATATATGCATATATGCAAATAATATACAATATAATATAATATGTATATGTATATGTATATGTGTATGTGTATGTGTATGTGTATGTGTATGTGTATGCGTATGCGTATGCGTATGCGTATGTGTATGTGTATGTGTATGTATATGTATAGATATATAGATATATAGATATATAGATATATAGATATATACATATGTATATATATATGTATATATGTATATATATATATATATATATATATATATATATATATATATATATATATGTGTATATATATGTGTATATATATGTATAAATATATGTATAAATATATGTATACAATAATAATTCATAATAATTAGAATAATAATAATATATCACACATCAATATACTTTATCTTTGCATCCTGTCTCTTCTTTTAATGTTCAATCGATTTTCTTTCTTCCTAAATGAGTGAGAGGAAGCAAGCACAAAACTCTGCACCTCAAATGTTACAAGCCTGAGTTTGTTACAGCTCTAGCATTATATTTGCCACAGATTAGTCACCCGCATATGCACTTAAAAAATTTACAACATTACTGTTCTCATTCATTAATTCTCAAATCACTTCCATTAATAAAATGCAGTTTTGCAGAACTTGCAGTGAATCATACTGCATTTCTACATTAAGAATGACACAATGTCCTTTAGTAGGGCCTTGTTCTAGCTTAGCAATATTAAACGAGCCTCGATTAAATTACCTGTCGAAAAGACCAATGCATCAGTCAGCACAAGCATGGAATGTATTACAGTGACATCAGAAACACACGAGATCTTTGGGAAAAAACAAAAGATCTAATAATCGAATAAACGTGAGAATGAGGATTACCTTGTAACACTATATTCATGTCTTGATTCTATCACTTTTCTTTGTGACTTTAAATTTGTCAATTAAGAGGAATAGGTAATCTTTAAAAAAAAAAAAAAAAAATAATAATAATAATAATAATAATTATATATATATATATATATATATATATATATATATATATATATATATATATATATATATATATATATATATATTGGCCATAAAAATGTTAAAATATCAGTACATAAAAAGTACAACTTGAAATATATGACCTTCATTCAAGATGGATATTATGAGACAGCAGAATATGCTAATTAATAAATAGTTCCTTTTGGCTGCTTTCTCTTTCCTATTCACTCATCTTCTACATATCCTCAATAGTTCTATAAAACAACAAAGGGTAAGGGAATCTGTTTTCAATGATCAAAACTGAATATACAATATGGATTCCTCCGGTCTGAGACCAGAAACTCGGGGGATAAGTGGTACTTAATCGGACTTTTTCAGTCATTATTTCTATTGAACAGTTTTCAATTGAAATGTCTTAATATTTTTCCAAATAGGTTATGGGAATGGAATAATGTTGAAACTTCTTTTCCAAAGACATAAGACAAAGAACTAATTAAGCTTCATAGCCAATTAGGATGATAAAGAAATTTAAGAATCTTAGAACAATTTCATAAATAAGAGAGGAAATGTTTTTTTTTCCCCAGTACAATGACACTGATTATGACAAAATAACAATTTCTAAATGAAGGGGATAAAATGCAGAAATTAAGCTGGAGTAGGATTAATAAAACAACTACTCCAGCTATTTCCAGTATGAACTCCAAACTGAAACTTGAAGATGTATCATATTCTAAATATTCACAAGAGGTTATTTGCTCACAGGATTTACAACCTATCATACTTAGGATAGTTGTGCTTATCATCCAAGTTACACCAACACTCCACACAACCGTCTGAAACTGAAACTCAAACGAGGCATTCAAAAAGATGATCCTACAGTCTTCCACTGTAAAAAGTCTCAGTATTGTTTCACTCTCCACAATATATATATATATATATACATGTCCACACACATATACATATACTTTCTATTTATCACAGTTTCAGCAAGCTGCAGGAGGGGTTGATAAGCCAAAGAGCAGGTCAGCACGTGAGTTCATGAAGTGGACGACAATCACGGACAGAACTAATGACACCACACCTCCACACACTAAAGCAACTTCCTCCAATACAGATGGCCGGAGGAAAATCATGACCTTAGTCAGCTTCCATCCACTCTCCGTCCAGGTCGAGTACTCGCCAGATTTCCAGTCATAGTCTTCAATGAGGAAGGCAGGACTCATGGCATCAGTCATCCTCACCGTGGTCTGCACGCACGTTCCGTTACGCAAGTTAGAGAAGTAGTATAACTGGTTCATGTTGTACCTACTTTCCAGCTGACAGTCTGACTGGTTTCTTTCTACCTCATCCCCAAGGAGCCCGGCCATGATGTACATTGTGACGAAAGACCTCTCCCGCTCTCCATTCTCCACACTTACGTACAGCTTGACAGGTTTTGGTTCCAAGTATTTTGCTGTTTCTCCACCATACTTCTGGACAAGGTTACAAGTCATGTTCTTCATGTAGCAAAATAGGAGCTCGTTCGTAAGCTCTGGATCGGCTGTGATCTTCTTGCTGGTATTCGTAGCTAATCTGTAGATAGTGGTGGCCAAAACACTGGCAACATTAGTGATATGTTTATGATAATTATCTGTGTCACTGGTTTCGTTATCGGCCTGATACCTGACATTACGAT
>BOPN01001076.1:30000-47500 GCA_017312705.2 Penaeus japonicus
AAAACAATAGAAAAAAAGAAGTAGTAAAAGACAGGAGCTTACCCCCAGTATGTACCTGTCAACCATTTCCAATTGGTTACTGTATTGTAAATATTATATTCTATTTATCAGACTGCAGTTTTTAAGCAAAATTCACTGGACATGACTTGGATATCCAGGAGCTTTCAGTACTACACCATGCTATACTGTTTATAAATCTGCTATTCTCTCATTGAAATATATCATTACTCCTTGGACTTTTACATATTATACTGCAAGCTATATTTAGACAAGGAAGGTGCTGTATAGGAAACAAGTTTTTGTAAGTATTACCTAAGCTAAGCTAAGCCTACAAGTGAAGTTATGTTAAAAAGTGTTCTGATCCAACATATATCACTATAACCTTTGTAATATGGTTCTGTTGCTTACATAAACTTTATATTGATTTAGAATGACTTGGTGATAGGAAAGGACTTTTACCAACAAGTTCCTAAAATGCAGTAACTTTCCAGACCTGTTTACTCAGTGTTTGGCTGACAGTAGTCGAAAACCTGGGAAATTCAGCCATATTGTTTAATGTTTATAAATCATGATTTTTCAGACAAAATCAATTTGAGGTTATGGGTACAGCAGCCAGTCTTCTTTTATCAGAGAGAGGAAGAGAGGAGAGGAAGGACAAGGCAGAGGGACCTGGGACAGGTCATTCACCCTCATTTATCCTGCTTTAAAGAAACAATACACTCATTTGCCATTTCAAATTTTAATACACATGTTACAATCTTTTTTTATTTTTTGTTTTTTGTTTTCTTTAGCATATTGTGGTTGTGCTATGAAACAGTTGGCTAATACTTCAGGCTCGTAATTTTGACATCTCGCAAGTCTGGCAACCCCTGATATTTTAAGTATCTAGGCTAAACTCGACAAGTGCAACCTTTCTGATGCACTGCTGTGTGTTCTCTTTTCGTGTTGTCGTCCTGTTCTTCACGCGTCTGAGCTTTACCATCAAATAAAGCAAATTTAGCACTTCCACCTTCAGGAACAATGTACATTTTACTTAATAAAACCATGTGAGACATGATATGGTAATTATGATATATAAGGAATGATGATTGCTTCAATGATGATTGATTGATTGATTGATGATGATGATAATGATGATAATGATGATGATGATGGTGATGTTGACTGGTTGTAATAACAGCAGTTGTCAAATAAATAACAGACTATTAGTACTAACAATGTTAAAAGTTGCAAATAAAAAATATGCATACATACATGATTTTGTGTAAGACAAAAAGGTGTATTGATATTAGAATACATAAAGAAGAAAAAGAAATCAAATACAATAACAACAATCTTTTCAATATCGCCAACTCTGGTAATACACTTGATAAAAATTGTAGTCGTACTTCAAACATACAACAACGTAATCTAACACACACAGTTAGACCAATACATCATGCATATCCAAATTTCACATTCAAAATTGGAGGAAACTTTCAAAACTATAATGAAGGTGACTTTGGTGATGATGATGATGATGATGATGGAGATGATAATGATAACAATAATAACGATAATAATAATAATGATGACAATAAGAACAAAACAAAGCATAATATAAAAATAACAATTATAATATAAAAAATGATAACATAACGTTATCAATGACAATATCAACAATAATGATAACAATTATGTTACTGACAAAATAAAGATTACTTCTGTTAATCACTTAAAAAAGGGGTATGCAAGAACATTAGAGTTATGTCACTTCACACTTGAAAAGTAGCTGGAAGCATGTATCATATTCTGAATATGAAGAACTGATGAGGAGAGTATGCTGAATATGCATATGATTACTGCAGCTGCTGTTTCATGATGATGATTGATGACGATGATGATGATGATGATGATGCGCTGATGATATTGATGATGTTAACAAATGATGATAAAGGTAAAGCTGACTTTTTTTTGATGATGAAAATGATAATCTGTGGTTCTCATCCGTAAACAAAGATAAATAAATCCAATGGATGAAAATTACCTTGCATATAAAAAGTAAATAAACTTGTTTCAGTCATGAACATGTAGAAAAAAAAAAAAAAAAAAAAAAAAAAAAAAAAAAAAAAAAACTCACATCAGCAATCAGCTTTGAAAAAGCTGTCTAATCCCCAAGGCCAGACTGGGTTGGAAGGTTGTGTGTTTAATGATGTCATCATTACCTGTGTTATACAACGCCTGGCCAACCCGCACTGAGAATCATTTTTTTTTATTATTTTTCAAACTGAACAGATATTCATTAAGCATAAAGACTGTGCTTAACAGATGTGTCTATCGAGAGTTCAGAGGATAATGACATTATTTTCATCCTCTTGCTATGTTATATAACAATAAAAGAAATCATCTCACTAAAAGGGAGCAGCATTTACATACTTTGTGTTTTCAGTGTTGGTAAACCTTTACAATAGACTTGAGTACTAAAAAATGATGGGCAATTCTAAATACATGGGTACATCTGTTAAGAAGTCCTTTTAAAAAGTGCACCATCACCATTGTACTGTTATCACAATACGTACTTTTCCAAATGCATCAATTGTCCGTTGTCATCCGTGTTAAAATGCTAATTCATGGGGCTCTATTTCCCTGTTCCTTTAAGGTAGTGAGTTCTCATAGAGGACCCACAGCCCTTATTCAAGCAGAGTCCTGGAAACAGTCACCGGAATAGTTATGATGCAACTTTCTCCTCTTTCTCCTACTGTGTCCTCCTCTCCAAAAACTAGACAGACAAAGGCATGAGTGACCGGCTCATCAGTTCCTGAGATATCCATTTCACAATTATCTTTGAGGTTTCATCACTGCCACTCAAGTCACTGATTCTTCTTCTTCACCTTTCGGCAGAGACTTCTAGGTCAAATCACGTATGCATTTTTTTCTCCAGTACACATTATGTCTTAAAAATGCCTGCATAGCAAGTCTTATTACATGCCAAATTGTAATCCTAGGCACTAAATTACTTCAATATCCAATATGCATCCCTTTCATCATGGAATCATCCCTGAAAACAAATGAAGAAAAAAATTCCCTTCATTTACCAAAATGAGGTGTAACTGTGTTGACCAATCTGAAAATGAAGTGTAAATATTACACTGTTTTTTCTAACGGATAAGGCAGGCTACACACAATCTAGCAGGACCAATGCAGTCGTGATGACAGAATGCACCACACTTCATGCACATAATCATAGCCTTCATGTTGCACGGACAACCGTCTTCATTGTTGTCCCCTTTCATTTGTGGTGGCATCGCATGCATGCCTTGGTTTGCTGGGTTGCCCTGCATGTTCATGGTGGCCATGCCATTCATTCCAGGCAATGGATTCATCTGGCCAACATTATTCATAGGCTGCATATTGTTCAGGGTCTGCATATTGTTCATATGTGGCATGTTATTCATCATCATGCGCATATTTGGTCGCACAGGCATATTTGGATGCTGTGACACAACTGGATGTTGTGGATGCTGGTGCTGCACTGACTGTTGGGGCACGGTGGGGCTGTTATTGAGATTCTGAAAAGAATTAACAACATTTGAAACTGTTGTAACAGTAGGTACATTGCCTGAGCCAGGGCTAGGACCTGTACCAGTGCCAAGACAGTTTGCAGTCAACTGAACTGGAGCCACACTTGCTACAGGTGCTTGGCTTCCCACCTGGTTCTCCTGGATGCTCTCTGATGATGTGTCAGAGGACTGAGAGGCCCCAGCCCGTGTCGTGACAAGCTGGTCACTGTCACAGCTACTTACACCTGGACTGGGGTCACCTTCGGATAAAAAATGCTGTCCAGCTGAAGTAAGTATAGTGGCTGGGGATCCCTGTGCACTGCTTGTCTGCACGACAATACGTGGACCCACACTGGATGGCCTCGGGGCCAGGGCTACCATGACACCACTCTTATTGGGTGGGGCGCTGGCTGCCCGAGGAGGCTGCTGTGCATCACTGCTAGTTATGCCTTCCCCATTCATACTGGATATGTTCTTTAGTCTCAAAACTTGCAAACTGGAGACAGGTACTGTCTGTACAACAATCTGCTTTCCTCCAGTCGTGGGTCGCAGGATGGTGATTGGCCTGGATGTGGCTGTTGGAGGGGCCATGCTGCCCTCACAAACCTCATGCTGAAAAATGTAAACACTCAATAAGTAATGCAAAATTTGATAACTTAAATGATAAAACATAATCACAATAAGCATTTACACCAATTTTAGAAAAATTATTATGTAAAAGAAGAATAAAAAACATGAAATCGGTGCATAATCTAACACTAGCTGCATACAATTCAGCAAAATGAGAAATTACTTATGAAAATCCCTTTTACTTTCTGGTCATTTCAACAAGCAGTTACTTGCATTCACACATATACTGGGGATACATCACTGAACTACATAGCAAGAAAAAAAAGCTACACTTTTCAAACTTTCCATTCAATAAAGGGAAGGTACAAAGCAATAATTCAATAGCAATAATTCAAATACTGTACTTATCCTACCAAAAGGTAACCATCAATAGCAGAGATAAGCAAGAAATTATATAATAGAGAATTTAACACATGCACATAAACTTGAACCTTCTTAAAAAATCAAACACTTTGCTCATTCCTTGCCTATTTCAGGAACAATATATGTCTGCTATGAGATACATATATAGACAAATTTGCTAGGGTTTTACACACAAATGTACACGCACACGCTCATACATTCAACCACACACTCACTCACTCACTCATTCAATCACACACTCACTCACTCAATCTCTCACACACACACACACACACACACACACACACACACACACACACACACACACACACACACACACACACACACACACACACACACACACACACACACACTCACTCACTCACTCACTCACTCACTCACTCACTCACTCACTCACTCACTCACTCACTCACTCACTCACACACACTCTCACTCTCACACTCACTCACTCTCACACTCACTCACTCTCACACTCACTCACTCTCACACTCACTCACTCTCACACTCACTCACTCTCACACTCACTCACTCTCACACTCACTCACTTCCATAAAAAAACTATACAAAAATAAACACCTTTTCCTTTTATATAAGGTCACATTTCATTTTTTTTTAAAGCATGATATTTTCTGTTATATCAAGCTGATTAGACAGTCTTCAACTCTACACTAAAATTTCAAGAAATCAAGAAACAAAGCAAATGAAGTCAATCATTCAATGGCAAAAGGCAGTAAGATCATTTACATAGAACAACAATCTCTTTTTGTGCAAATAAGCATATTTCTTAAGGCAAACTGTGGATGGAAAGAGTATTGTCGTCAGTATCCTTCCATCCTCAAGGAGTATTGGTTGAATCTAGAGCCCTTCATAAGTTTCTGACACTAAATAAATACATGCATAAGATGACCTGTGTACACAGTCATACAAACAAAACACTACTCCTGCCATCATAATCTGTACCAAGGCTTGGACAACTGAAAGTAGACACGAAAAAAGGACGACAACATAATACCACAGCCCATCAAAGAAAATAAACAAAGGCTACTTATTATACTACATAATCATTACATACTGATCTCAAATACAGTCTCACCTGCAAAATGATAGAGTGGGAATTGGGTAAGCACACTGCAGAAGATGGGGCAGCTGAAAGCCGTGGTGTCGGCTGAGTATTATGGGTGATGCTCCCACCTATCACAGGTACTGTGGAGACTGTGAGGGGACTTGGGGGGTTAGGGGGGTTTAGGGAGATGGGGGATATGTCAGATGAGTCAGACTGAGGGTTGAGGTGGTGTTGAGACTCTGTTGAAAATGACACAAGCAGTGGCCCACTGCTTGTACCAATGCCACCACTACACCCACCACCACTACTGTCACTAATGCCTTCACTACTGCTATTACTTGGATGAAGAACCAGCACCCTACTGCTAACTGGAGTTACACCACTCGGCTGTGACATGACTACCATAGTTGTTACAGGCTCCCCAAACTTGAAACTGCAGAGGCTCTCACTAACATTACTAATACTTCCAACGCCAGAAACACTCCCACCGTTTCCTTCCCCGTCACAACCAACGCTGCAGCTACCTACATCAGTGCTATTCTGTCCTGAAACAATGACATTAGTTTCTGGGATATTTGTAACTGCATTTGACTCTCTCATACTGCTGCCTCCAACAACACCACTCCCCCCACCACCACTACCACCACAAGTAATTCTTAGTTTACCATCAAGCAAAAGAGAGGAGGTCCTACTTGAAGAAGCCAAAGGTACCTGGGATGGGGTTGCGAGAGACTGAGGTGTGACCATTTGTCGTAGCACCATGGTCCCTGGTGTGCCAGCTATGGGTGGCATCACAGTGGTCCCAGCTGCACCACTCACACTGAGAGCCACCTGACGAACCATTCGCGGACCACTGGTGATGAGCTGGGCCCCTTGTACAGGTGATGTGCCACTGGTGCTGTTACTGCTTGTGGTGGCAACAGCCTTGACCACAGTAATTGTCTGCACCGGGTTCTGAGGAGCTGCTTGCACAACCACCTGATTGTTTGCAGGATTGGTCACAATACTATTCCCACTGCTGACTGCTGGAGCCACGACTGTCTGCCCACTGGTGCTTGGCTTGACATCTGCAAGTAAAGCTGCTGGAGTTTTGAGCTGGGCTTGTAACTGGTCCCTGTTAGGGCTGTTGGCGATGACGGCCTGGACGATTTCATACGATCTCTGGATGTTAACCCCTCCTGGAGTCCTGCCTCTGGTTACCTTCAAGGATATGGTACCTGCCCCTGACAACCCCTGAAAGAGAGCACACAAGCTTGTAGTTGCAGCAGCGGAATGACAACTATGGACAATATCCAGCTCCAATGCCAGAACAGGTAATAGCAATGACTAAAGTAATATCATCTTTATTCCTGTATATCATTATAAAATGCAGTACTTTAATTAAGGGTAAATCTATCTTAATTATGAAAGCTGATCATCAAGATCTGAACCCCATTCATTAAACTAATTCTGAAAAGTTACACACTCAATACTATAAATTCCTGTGAGCGTTACTACATGTCTACTCAAATTCACTCTCAAGATCCATTGTACATTTGGAGTGTTTAACATAGTATGGGATCTTAATGTAGTAAAAATATTACAGTCTGTTTTCTTTGATGTTCTAGGTATATATTTTATCCAAACTTTTTCTTCAGTGATAAAGTGATTAAACACCTCAGGAAACATGTATGGTAGGAATAATAACTCTTACATAAACTATATGATTGCAATACTATTTTACAAAAGTGACGCTTGATACCTAATACATGTATAACCTCGACATTCTGCCAGATCTTTGGAAATATAAGGAAATAACAAAATCAAAGAGATGTCAAAACAACAACAGACTACAATGCACTTTCCTATTCTTTCACTTGGTAAATACCATTCATGCACTTGAAGCAGTGGACTTAGACAACATCTACACTGGAAAAAGAGCTGGCTTGAGGGGGCTGAAATGGCAATAACCAAATACAAGAGAAGGTATAAGCACAGGAAAAATGGATTGTACACAGTACCAGGATTGCATCACCATGACAATGCCTGATAATTATAAGTTTTACTCAGTGAGACACATAAAAGCAAGAGAGAAGGACAGACACACACACACATGCACGCACACACACACATACAAACAAACATAAATTAATGATGATGATGATAATAATAATAATAATAATAATAATAATAATAATAACAACATCAGTGAGGACACAATCATGCTAGTTCGCTCCCATTCCCTGCAGCTGCTCACTTTCAGTGTAGGTGCTGCTTATTCTCTGATCCCAAACATTTTGCAAGAAAACATTTATGAAAGATGGTGGGCTTACCTGAGGCGTTCTGACAGGTTTAACTCTAGAAGTAAGACTTGCTACGGATGATGTAGGTAGAGCCTGAACCACAGCATTCGCCACATGGGAGACCGGCGTGGCACTGGATGACACCTCCACTGGCCGAGTCTGACCAGCTACCACAACTGTTCTACTAGTTGGCGGACTTGGTGACGGGGCCAGAGAGAGAGAGGGTGAGACCACTTGTACAACTGGGGATAGTCTTGAAGGCGAGGGCGAAGGCCCAGGTGAGACTCTTGTTACTGGAGATATTCTTGATGCGGGAGACATCCTCGGGTTTGCGACCACCACAGCACTCCCCACAGACGAGGGAGCACTTACAACCATCACTGCTGTTGGCTTAATGGGAACCCCAGAAGCTACAGTTGCTACAGTAGGAAGATTGTTCAAGCCCACACTACTAGAAACAATCTTAGGAGTTCCAGACACCGATGTCGTTGGAACCCGGGTTGTTCTTGGAGCTTCGCTTTGGCAACTGACAGGGGTGGTTAGTATCTGGGCAGGTGTGCTAGTTGGTCCTGGTTTTGCAACAAAACTGTTTGTCACATCTGCATTCGACACACGAATTTTCTTTGAGGGTGTGGTTGTGGTGAGCGCTAGTCCATCTTTCCTCTTTAAGATATCCTTTGACAAGACACTGGACTCAACATTCACCACATGAGATGGCAGAGGTATCTTCTCCTCTGCAGGGAACACTGTATGAACACCGCTAGTCACTTCACTAAGATTGTTCTTACTGGCATGCAATGGTAATGAAGAACTAGTGAACAAAGGTAATGAGTTTGAAGGAAGGGGTGAAGAACTTGGGACAAGAGGCAAGGTCACTGGAGTAGCAGATGCTGAGATTGGAGTTGCAGGCGAAGCACTGGGGAGCACCAACAAAGAATTGGCAGATGGGTTCGTGGCGCTGGCCTGACTTGCAGAGCATCTGGAGAGTTCCTCAGCCAACTCCCTTTCCCTTTGCTTTTTCCTCTCCGCTCTCCTCAGAGCTCTCCTCTGGGCTCTTCTCTCATTGCGCGTGGCTATGTGCTCGAGCACCTTGGTCAGCTGACTGATGTGTACGTCGGAAAAGCTTGACGTGAAAGCTGGCGTCGTGTGGGACTCCTGCGGGGGAGACATGGAAACACTCCCACCAGAGGGGGACGGGGGATTGCTTGAGCTGGTTTCCCCCTCAGTGCTACACCACCCCTGCTTCACTCCCCAAAGGGGTTCAAAGTGGGCAACCTGGAAAAAGAAAGAATTCATATAAAAAAAAACCTTATGCATACATTACCCTTAACCCATTCGTGCCGGATGACGTGCTGACATGTTTCGTGGTTTTTGCGTCAGACGCTGGCGCAAAATATTTGGTCACGGCCAGCACTTGGGGTGAGTGAGCGGACAGCCCAGGCTCGCGGCTAGTGCGCCTGAGAATCCTGAGGTGTTAGGCTTATGCGTTCGAAAACCCCAGCATTGTGACCATTCAGAGCCGGAATCACCCCGGCGTGAATGGGTTAATGAAGAAGTACTTATTGCTGAGGACCATGGATCAACCAAATAAGATATAGAATCACTTTTGAATGCAAAGAAATATAAATAGTTTTACATTCATCATCTCTAATTTTTCTCTTACACAAAACTATGCACTCAAATAGCAGCTACAATAATCAGTTCTTTTTCTTTATAGAGTACATCCCAACACATACCTTCCATGGGTCTAACTTTGTACGTTCTCTCTCTGCTTCCACTTTTAACTTGACCTGGTTGTCGTGTGTGAATTCTCCTTCACCCAGGCGACATCTCCAGGACTCACAAGCACGGCCAAAGAATTCATTGTTGAGTCCCGTTGGTATAACTCTGCAGGGAGCCATGGAGATATTACAATGAGGAATCCAAGTACATCTATAGTTATATAGTTATAGTTACTCTACAACTCCATATAAAAAACAATGATAATAATATTAATAACAATAATAATAATACTAATACTATGAAGACTCTCCTTATTACAAGGAAATCACTCACTTGAGTGTGTCATCAGCCCCAACAGACTGGTCAACCATTGGTAAGAGCTTGATCAGTCTGTGCTGGTAGGCTGGGGGAAGGCTACCGAAGGTGTGTTTATTGAGGAGGGCTCGAAGGTTGACACTTGTGAGGATGGAGTCTGGTGTTTCCAAGTCGACATTGCCTTCCTTTGTTTGTGCCAACTGTGCAGCTGCAGATAATTTACGCTGAGACCTGCAACACAAGAGGGAGTGGCGTGTCTCTGATGAATGGTACTAAAACCTTAAGGATGCTAAAGAAAAGTGTTTATTTGTCTGACAGACTTACACTATGAAACTTGGAAGAAAAATTCACAATGTTCACCTCCAAATTATGATTCATATTTGCTTTACTCATAAATACCATACATTACTGAAGAATCATACATTACTGGAAATAATAAAACAAAACGTGTCAAACTGAACTTAATGAGAGTATTTACCTTTTCCTGGGTTTGAAACCTGGGATGGCTGCCAGGTATGTCTGCATAGTAGTCATGGAGGGAGAGGATGCATCTCGCGCTGACGGTGATGACTGTGAAGCTGGGACACGTACCACTCTGGAAGCTGGAAGAGGACGTGAGAAGTGGATTAAATTCTTGTTAAGCATTAAAAAACAACAACAATAACACTAGCACCCATATTCACATTAATTTCAGGCAACATTCATATCCATATATGCAAACAACAGCTGAATAACCACAGATTACAAATAAAATGTACTTTCAATTCAACTCAAAACCAGGTAACAGTATGGTTCTCCTATTCCATAATCTTCATTCACAAGTCCCTTACCTCAGTCTCACCTCACATTGCAATTTACCACTTCACATACATTCGGCATCAAAACTTTTTTTTCACAATTCTTTTTTCCATGCCTAGACTTAGTTACAATGGCTCTGGTATCCTTCTGCACCATCCTCTGCTTTCACAATCTCTCTTTTCTCCCTCAGCATCATCATGCCATTCATACTACAATCAAATGACTCAAAAATATATTGTTCATTCTCTATATATTCACACTGTCTGACTTTGGTGAGCCCTAAAGAATAAGATTCCCCACTCACCCTGTGTGCCTGAGGATAAAGCATTAGGGTTAGCACCAGTTTGAGGCATGCTTGGTTGCATAGAGGAGCTGGCACTGTGGAGGCCACTGTTTGCCGCTGCATTGTTGGCTATCCGGGAGCTGACCCTCGTCCCAGCCGCTGGATGGCTGCTCGTTGCGTTCCCTTTGGCTGCCGATCTGGACCCTACCAAACCCTGGCTGGGGGAGTGGGTGGCTTTGCTCGCTGATCTTGACGTGGGAGGGGAAGGGGTGGTGACTGCGGTGATGACGTTGGTTTTTTCCAGTGGTTTAGAGAGTGGGGGGGACACTGAGGCTGGGGGGCTAACCGCTGGATGAAGAGACTGCGTAGCTGGATTGGGTGAGGTTGCAGCTACACTCTTCATAGTAACGCGAGTAATCGGTGGAGAATTGCCTGCAGCAATCGAGGTATTTCGTCTTCTACGCCGTGCTTGTTGCCGCAGTGCATGTTTGCCTGTTGAGCCTGGGTAAGACAGACGCCTAATTGCACCATTGACCTGTGAAAAATAATGTACCAAACATTAATAAGTAAGCAAGAATTTCATAAAAATGTGATCTTTAGCTTTTTTATTCTTCCTTGTTTTTCTTTCTTTCTTTCTTACATTTTCTTTTAGTAATGCAAAACAGTTTGACCATTACCTTTCAAAAATTTGACTTCCAGAAAACTTGGCCTTACAATATATAGCAATCTATAAAAATAATACAAAACAAAAAATCTGCACTTGTGAGAGATCAAAAAGGCTGTGGGGGAAATCAAATATGCAAATAACAGTAAAACTCATTAAAAAAAAAATAAAAATGTGAAATGGGTACAGTACTTAACATAGGCATGTTTGGAAGAAAAAAAAATCAGCAACATCACAATAGATATGATCTCTGCATATGTTTTGTGAAGGCAACAAGATAACTTTTTAATTCAACAACAAAACCCCCATGAGGGGTTTGGGAACGTAACCCTCGTGAAGATTGAAGGCCAAATGTACAGGGAAAAAAGAGCACAGAGGAAGGGAGAGGAAGAGCAAAAGTAAGAAGAAAGAACCACTCAACACTGCCCTCAAGGTCTTCCCTCCTGTGAACAATGTCACAGAAATGAAAAAAAAGTGCTGACCTTGTGCGCTGGCCCCGGCGACAGGTCTGGCGGTTCTGGCGGCACCAGAGTGACCCCATCGTCTATGCTTGGTTGCACATCCACTATCTGGGTAAGGGTGACCACTGGATGGTCAAGATTCCTGGTTGGTTGACACTGATCTTCAACTGCATTCTCACTCACTGTGTCCACTACTGGGTCCTCTCCCATTGGCTCCACCTCCAAATCATCACCTGTGCACAGTATGAAACTACACTGAGCTGATGTCATTTAGCGTGTTTTCAACTTGCCTTTGCTCTCCGGGTGGATTTTTTTTTTTAATCATCAATTCAGTCATCCCATCATACCTCATACACTCTTGATTCTAATACAGTATTTTATCCTCAAGAACCTGAGCATATCTATCATGTCATCCATGAGAATAAATTGCCGCTACGGTAAGCATTGCACAAACATGGTTGAATCTCCAGATGTGTAGGAGGGAAGGAGAGGGAGAGATGGAGAGAAAAGGTGAGGGAGAGACAGAAGAAGAAAGGGAGGGAGAGGGGAAGGGGGGAGAGGAGGAGGAGGAGAGAGAGGGGGGGAGAGAGTGGGAGGAAGAGATAGAGGGAGGAGGAGAGAAAGAAAGAGAAAGAGAAAGAGAGAAACCCTATCACAGGGTCATATTCATAAATGGTACATGACAGTCAAATATATAACAAGTAGCCCCATCTTTGATACATCCTTTTATAATGTTAAAAAGAAAAGTAAATTTTACCTTACAAGTATTCAAAATTATTTCACTATTTTCCTCTGGAAAAAAAGATCTGTAATTTCACACAATCCCTGTAGTCCAGTCCAAAAATATAATTACTTCAGTTAACCCCAAAGGACTGAGCTGCCTTGATTGATCATGTAGGTAAGTCTCCCTTTACAGCTGTGCTGCCTCCATAGAAAATCAGTTTTGAAAATCTGGTGGTCTGTTTTTCAGCCTCTGATTTCTGTGTGAATCGGATGTCAGGAGGGAAAACTACAACATCTGGCACTCTCTTCCCACGACAAGATCCCGAGCAGCTACTCACTCCCTCTCCCCAATATCCATAGACTTCCTTTAACCCACTGGGCTTCCTCCTCCCCCAGTCGTCTGAGAGCGCCATCCCATCCCGACCCCATCCCCTGCCCCCTTCCCCTAAGAATCCCTCCTCTCCCTTTGTGCAATAGTGTCCTAGTGTGACTGAGCTACTCATGTCAGTATCTTATTTGCAGATGAACAAGTGATAGGTACATCATTGGAATGCATGTTTTATATCTAAATAATTTTTGTGAGATTTTACCCTTTCCTTCATGCAGAAGTGGTAACTTTAATTATAATTTATACTGAGGTGTATCTGTACCTTGGTGTAAACAGCAATTAATGTTTCAAAATATTCCTTGGCCTTTCCAGGAGTCTTGCTTTCCTTGGGGAAAAATTTTGCTGAAAAGTTTACAGCTTTGTCCATCTACAGCCACTGGAATAGCCATTATGCTATGTCTTTTATAACTATGGAATAAGTTTCATAAAGATTTGTTTGATATAAATTGCATTATATGAGTGTTTCCAAATCATTCTTAGTACAATAAGGTGAATATTTGTATTCGGTGGACTACAGTTAATACAAGTCTAGCTGCAAACTATATGCCTCATGCATTCAGAGCTTGGTTTCGACTTCGGCGTCAGCAATTTGGCCACGCAGAGAAGCAGGGCTGTTTATGCCAATTTTTTTCTCATCTGCCAGCAATATGATACCTAATTTCAATATCTATGATTATTAAAAATATGAATTATGAAAATCAAATCAAATCAAAATATAGCAAATATTGAAAACTAGACTGTTAGACAAGAAGCATCCCTTTACTATGCCCCAGCACACACTTATCTCACAGTGTACAAGTATCTGCAGAGGACAATAATCGCACTACCGAACTCTGGGGGGGGGGGATACTAGCATGACTGCCCCTTACCCCACACCTACAAAATTTCAACTCGACGCACGAGAATGCACATGCAAACAAATTCAGTCACACAATCTTACCCTGGTGGGTTTGGTCCAAAGAAGAGGCTGCTATGGTTTCCATCAGGCAACACCCGCTAACCTCTCGGCAGTCACCTAGTATTCTTCGGCTGGCTCATCTGGGAAAGGGAGATAAAACATTAATACAAATAAAACAATAAATAGAACAGAGACTTCCTGAATCTTGTCATGAATATGTCTACTACACTTTACTCTCCATCTTGTTCATTCATAACCTTCAAGGAAGGTGTATTACCTGACACTCTCTATCTTTCTCTTCCTCTGAATCAACGAAAGACAAAAAAATATCCATGAAGGCTCAGGGAAAATTATCAACTCTAAAAGGGAAATAACAATACAATAATAATAACAATAATGAAAATGATGATAATGATGATGATAATGAAAATGATCATTATAATTATATTAACAGTAATACTACTACTACTACTACTACTATTAATAATAATAATAGTAATAAGAGTATTATTAGTAGTAATTGTAGCAGAATAGTAATAGTAATAGTAATAGTAGTAGTAGTAGTAGTAGTAATAATAATAAAAACAAAAATAATAGCAATAAAAATTATGATGATAACGATGACACTATTCATCATCATCATCACAGAAAAATTCATTGATATTGATAATCATCACCATCGTAATAACAAAATGACATCAACAGTAATAACATAAGTAATAGTAATAACATCAATAATAATAATTATAAAACACACACACACACACACACACACACACACACACACACACACACACACACACACACACACACACACACACACACACACACACACACACACACACACACACACACACACACACACACACACACACACACACACACACACACACACACACACACACACACACACACACACACACACACACACACACACACACACACACGTATTAATATAAATATAAATAAAACCATAAATAAATAAATGTATATATATAAATAAATATATATATATATAAATATATATATATATATATATTTCTATATATATATGTATATATATATAAATATATATATATATATATATATACATATATATATATATATAAATATATATAAATATTTATAAATATATATATATATATAAATATAAATATAAATATATACATGCATAAACATACACATTTACATAAATAAATGAATAAATATATAAATCTATATATCATATCCAATAATATACATAATATATATATATATATATATATATATATATATATATATATATATATATATACATATAAATTTAACATACATATATATATGTATATAAATATAACATACATATATATGTATATAATTATATATAAATACACACACACACACATATATACATATACATATACATATATATATATATATATAATTTATATAAATATCTTTCTATCTATCTATATAATATCTGTCTTTCTATCTATCTATGCACCAAAAATAACCTCAAAAATAATAAAAAATAAAAAATATACATTTATGAAGATATCAAACATGACAGTTAATAACAACAACATTGCAAGAAATGAATAATAACAAATGATTCATTGTAAAAATAAAATGATAATGATAATGATAATAATAACAATAATAATAACAATAATAAAAATAACACTTATAATAATAATATCTACAACAATAATAATGATAATATAGTAACAATAAATATTAATAATAATAATAATAATAATAATAATAATAATAATAATAATAATAATAATTATAATAACAAAGTTGATATTTTTAATCCAAACTTCACCTTATTAACCTTATCCTAACATGACATATATTCTATTGTTGTGTCCTTTCTTTTTTATCCCATATTTTAACCATTCCTTTTAACTTCCCTCAAGTCAAATACTTACTGACCTATCTTGTATGAAGCCATCGAACATAACCTTCTCAACACTAAACAAATATTATCAAAACTACTTTTTTCATTATGATTATCAATATGACAATTGATAATCAGTATCATTAACACTAGCACTGACATTCATCATCGTCAAAATCATTCCCTTAATCACATCTACCACTGTTAAAAGTAAATATCAATATCATTACTAGCCTCAAATATAATCCAAAACCAGCATCGATACAGCTGTACTTTATAATCATAATTGCAAGGAAATTCCAGGCTCTGCAAGTGTGCATATTATAAAATGTATTACATTATTAGTAAAAACTAATGTACAGATAATTGTAATAATTGTACAGATAATTGTTTTACAACTGGTACTATTTCCCCTAGCATTTGCAATATCCCTGTCTGTATACTTATTTAATGATAAAGTCAACTGTGCATTATGTTACATTATTAAATTCATAAGAAATTGTACCCAAACTAGATTTGAAACTCTTCACTTAAAATGAAAACAACAAAACATATTTACTGTGATAAAGTATGCTAGACAAGGGAAAAGGCTCATCTGATACTGTACTGGTAAATTAATAATTCAAAACTTGATCAAACTGGATGAAAGTAAATTGGTCACTGTAATGCCAAGTTGGTAATATTTTTGCCCACTGACCTCTCTAAGCTGTGACGAATCTAAATTACTTTCCAAGAATAATAATGCTTCCACCTAACAATCAACTCAAAACAGTAAATATCCAGAATCATGCCACATTACTAAGGGCACTGAAAGTGGTGCCAATGGATTTCTTTCTCCTTCCACTATTCCTATGGAGTGAATATGAACTGCCAACACCCCTCCTATCCCAAATATGAGCTCAGATAATAGGAGAAGACATGAAGGGTAATATTTGATTAAATTACGCTAGTTTACGCAACAAATGTGCTTTGGTTTCAATTCCGCCATATATCAGTCAATGATTAAATAAAACGTAAAAGTTTTTTTTGTTTTTTTTGCAATTTCTTCATCCAAATGGCATATGCGTACAATGATTGCAATTGCTCCTTTGCCTACAACATGACATGAGGTAATCTTTTTACAGGAATTTAGTAAGTGCTATTTTTGGGACATGGTGTGTCTAGAAAATCCTAAACCAAAGACCTACCTAACCTTACCTGGCTTACAGGTTTGCCATAACCCCCTGGTCCCCCCCTTCTACCTTACAAGTAGTTCATGTCCTCCCTTACAAAATGAGCAGGGTGTGTGGCATGGGGAGGGGGGGGGGGGATTGCTGATTACATCCACTATATATGAGTAGTAGAGTGTGAGAGGAATCCATTTGGTGCCAATATAATGGAATTTAGAAATATGTTATTATACTGAATCTTTACCTATAAAAACACAGTCTACAAATTAACTGTTGTTGATTCATAATTCAAGATTGATTACCTAACAAACTGACAACAA
>BOPN01001076.1:60000-67500 GCA_017312705.2 Penaeus japonicus
GGAACAGTTGCTTAAGCCTTAAATGATGGGTACTTTTTTGGAGTGATGTCACTTTTATATTGCTTTTTTTTCTTTCTTTCTTTCTTTAATATACAAGGTAGTTAATCCTTCAGTTGTGTAACAAAAGGATCAAACCAATTGCAGAGATTACTATTCACTTCCCTTATATACCATATATAAACTTATATATCATACCACAAGTGTAGAAATTAATTAAAACACAACATCTTTAAACACCCAACCCAGGCTGAACATCTTCAGATGTGGCTTGTCTTGGAAGGTTTGATAATGGAGTGTCAGATTTGCGGTAAAGAAAAGTTGCCATAATTTCAATGAAGCCATTTGCTGATATCCTTTTTAACAGCTATCACAGGGCTAGTGCATTATCAACCAATTAGCCTTCAATATGCATGGACTTGATGTCATTGTCGGCCAGTCTGTAATTAGGGCGAGTGACGTCAACAGCCACTCAGGTTGGGTTGGGTTGGGTTGGATTGTGTTATCCTGTGTGTTTTGGATACATATGATTACCAGAAATAAGTATTTCTATGTTATGTCATGGGATTCATAGCATGGAAATCTTTTTGTTTGAATCGTGTAAAAAAAGAAGTAGTAAAAATCAGAAGAATTATATACACCTCAAAATACTAATGGAAAAAATTAAAAAAATCTACCAATGTTCTTAGCAATGTTATAAGTGCAGGATGATATTTAACAAATTAGGAGATGATCATAGACTTCAGAAGCTCACTGTCCCTGAAAGATAAGCAGGATCTGGGCAAGGAATGCTCTGAGTCTGTCCCCTACTCCCCTCCCTGCAGGAAACACAGTTAGGATGGTATTTGAATTTCCTAAAAGTAACTTCATATCTGTTGTGTAGATTTTGTCCTCTCACATAAGGTGTTTAATGATGTCTTTCTCTCTGTTCCCTTTTCCTTAATTATGTCCCATTATCTCTTGCCTTCTCCATAGAGTAAGTGGCACATGAAAATTTCAAGAAATGCTTTTAGTCTGCAGGGTAAAGCTCACTCCAACTACTAGTATCTGTTGTCCACTGATGTATAGTGGTGCAAGGAAGTATGTAGCAGTTTAGATATCTTAGTATTTCCTGAACTGGTCTGACTTAAAGAGAAAATAAGCCTTGTGCATTCGCATTCATAGTTAGGAGCAGTTCAGTTTTTCCTTTTCACCAATTAAAAATTGTCAGGTAACTTTAGATATTAGAGTTATCTTATTGCAAATATTGCTGTCATTGTTGCTCTTATTTTACAAATATGAGTTATAAAAGATCTGTCTTATTATAATGGAGTTTTATGGGCCACTTTCTCAAGGTAGGAGGTATATTTTAGTATTGGTTCACTTAATTGTTTTAAAATTTCTTATGTGAATCTCTTGACCAAGGGGACAAAAAAAGGGGGTTTGTTTACCCTGTGACGTTACACTTTCATTTTTTAATAGTCCATGTTATTTTAGGCAAATAGTTATTTCCCTTAGGTAAAAATTGATCACTAAACGACAGTCTTTTCCTTCAGGTCGTTAGAATTAACAAAACACAGTTTGAGTTCCATAGATCTAACATCGACATTGACGTCACTGACAGAGTTGCTGGAGCAGGAAGACCAGACGGTGATTGGGATGGGGCCGGTGTGGGTGTGCTCGGTGGAGGCTCCCCCGCACCAGGCGGTCATGAGGAGGACCCATGTGACCTCCTCCGGCTCCGAGCCCCTCTCCGTCCCCATCAGGACCATCAGTGCCGTCAATCCCATACCCACCATGTACACCTGGGCCCCACTCCAGCAGAATTTCATGGTCAGTGCTGGTGTCTTTTTTTTTATTTTTTATATATATAGTATGGTATGATATGATGTCTTGATTTTTATCTTTAGTTTTTTTACTTTTTTGTATATAGAGGAACAATTTTGCTGCATATCTAATGAGGGTTCTAGAATCTTTATGAGACTCAGTGGTACACCGTTTGATGTTGTAACTACACATTAATATCTTACAAAATGCTCTGTGTCTGGTTCCTCTAATTCCCCAGATAGTCCTTCTTAGGTCTGGTTCGAAGGGTGACAATCCCTGTAATGAGTCTGGTTCCGTGGTTGTTGAACCTTGGCCGTGAGTAATGATACGGTATCATTCCACATTTAATCAACGATCATTCTCTTTTAAAATAGGTTGAAGACGAGACTGTCTTGCACAACATACCATACATGGGAGATGAAGTGCTTGACCAGGATGGTAAATTTATTGAGGAGCTAATACGTAATTATGACGGAAAAGTTCACGGAGACCGGGAGACGGGCTTTATTGACGACGAGATATTTGTGGAACTGGTTGATACGCTCGTACAACAGTATCAGGTGAGTGTGGTTGTTTCCTCCCCTGATTTGGGCTGGAATTGTTTTTGTGTTTGGTGAATCCCTCTATTTAAAATCTATTGGAAGCTATCTGTCAGTTTTCTTGCTTACATTTCAGTTCTGAATGAAAGTGGGATCACTTTTTTCCATTAATGATGATAATTTATTAATCTCTTTGGCTTCTGAACAACTACATTGTCATTATGTGATTTATTGAAATAATTCTAAAAATAAGATTGCCCTCTATATATTTTCATAAGAGGAATATGACTGAGATAACATATAAGGAAGAGACCATAACAAGTTTTCAACCATAGAAGAGAGTGTTGTACTCCTAAGGGCAGTTATGACTTTTCAAGCTGTTTTGGCTACATAAGAAAAATTAAAAATGTGTGTTGCATCTCCTAGAAAAAAGAAGAAAAGAAGGAAAAGCCTGAACGGAGATCCAGCATCAGGAAAGAAAACAAATCTAAGGACAAAGAAGATGATGAGGAAGAGGAGGAAGAAGAAGAGGAAGAGGAGGAGGAAGAGGAAGAGCAGGAGGAAGAGGAAGAGATGGATGTACAGAAAGAGGTAGGGAGAAAGATCACTTGATTTTACCTTGGTATTAAGTTTCATCTACCATACGAGAGAGGAAAAGATAAAAAAGATAGGTTTTACGGTCAGCACGATATTTCTTCTTCTTTTATATGTCTTTGTTACTGTAAACATTTTACTTTTTAAGCAAGTAATATCTAGTGCATTATGCAGTTTGCAGGCAAGACTATTTCATGTAGGGAATTTCCTTTTTGTTCTATGATACAGCTGGTATAACAATTTATTTTTCTTTTTACACATTTGCAAGGTACCTATAGCAGGTGGTTACTCAGGTGTCAGTTTCTATGTAAAGATAAATGAAGTAATGATTTTTCTCTCTTCCAGCTACCTCTCTCTCCCCCTCCCCCCCGGGATTAATTTTTTTTTTATCTTCGGAATAATTGGAGAGTAATGATTTCCCCCATTGTGTTTTTTCCAGGATTATTTATTTTGACAAAGGCTTTTGTCTATATGGAAGGATTTTGTCTTATAGGATCTTTTTCCCATCTTGTATTTGCGTAGGAAGATTTTAATGGTGATGATAAGTCCAAAAGTAATAATATTTACATCATTTTTATATATATATATTTATTTATGAATATATATATATATATTTATATATATATATTTATATATATATATATATATATATATATACATATACATTTACATTTACATTTACATTTACATTTACATTTACATTTACATTTACATTCAGTATATATAACATATATACATATACATATACATATACAGTATATATATATATATATATATATATATATATATATATATATATATATATATATATATATATATATATATATATATACATATACATATACATATACATACATTATATATATATATATATATATATATATATATATATATATATATATATATATATATATATATATATATATATATATATATACATATACATATTATTATATATATATATATATATATATATATATATATATATATATATTAATATATATATATATATATATATATATATATATATATATATATATATATATATATATATATATATATATATATATATATATATATATACATATACGTATATATATATATATATATACATATACATATACATATACATATACATACAGTATATATATATATATATATATATATATATATATATGTATATATATATATATGTATGTATGTATGTATGCATATATAAAGAAAACCAATTCATTTTTATCTCTCTTCTTTCATCCCAGGAGGATGGGAGTGACACGTCGAACGCCATGGGAAAGAGGGACTTCCCGTGCTTCGCCATCTTCCAAGCCGTTTCGGCTCTGTTTCCAGACAAAGGCTCGCCAGAGGAACTCAGAGAAAAGTAAGATTAGAAATTCAAAGGCTAGAGGATCATGTGTTTTTTTTTTTTTTTGTACTATTTCATTTCTCTCTCTTAATAATACAATGTCATTATTGTTATTATTTTTTGTGTTGACTTGTTTAACTATTTGTTTATTTATGAAGTATTTTGATTTCATTCATTTTTTTTTAAAGAAATTATTAGCTGGTGATTATAGCAATATTGGCAATAATCTTTGTTGCCTTCTAAAAGGAAACATGATTAGGAAAGGATGGGTGAAGGAAACTTAATTTTTTTTTTTTTATTCTCTTAATAAATATTTCTTATTATGGATTCCATCGACAATGGGTAATAATTGTCAGGTGTAGATTGGATTAACTGTAAGCCTCTTTGTTAAAAGGGAATGTGAACTTAACTGTAGCCTTTCACTTGTTGTAGATAACTGTGTACAGTAGCCTTTTTTCATATATTCAAACTCCGGGGGAAAAATGGGTTAAAAAAATCACTTCTCCATTGCATTTCTTTGTTCGAAATACATGCTATTATTCTGATAGTTGTGAATGCAATGCAGCTGAAAGGTTAATGGATTGTCTGCCTGTAAAAGTAGCAGGGTGTAAGTATTGAGTGACTAATAGAAAGTAGGAGCAGATTTGTTGCAGACTCCAAAGTGTCTCCAGAAGTAAAGCTATTCATTTTTGCTGTCCTCAGGTACATAGAGTTAACGGATCCGACTGCCCTGCCGCCAGAGTGCACGCCCAACATCGATGGGCCGAGTGCTGAAAGCGTTCCCCAGGAGCAGACAATGCACTCCTTCCACACACTCTTCTGCAGGCGCTGCTTCAAATACGACTGCTTCCTCCACCGTAAGTTTTATTGTGCCTGTCATTTTCCCTAGTCTAAGATTTTTTGTTAGCACCTGTACACACTCAGCCACCAATAGGTCTTAAAAATGATGTGATATGAAAAAAGAAAATCCTTTTGTTTGTGGTTGAACTGATGAAATTTTGGTCAGTTACTCATTACCAGCTGTGGTAGAGAGCACTAGCTGTCATATGTGATACCACTAAGGTCACTAAGTCCAGTTTTACCTCTTGTTAAGGTGTCGTCTTCAAAGTCTGCCAACTTTGCTGTACAATGCAAATGCAGTAACACATGCTTTTGTGTTCATTTGAGTTATTGTTATTCCCTTTTAAACATCTATACACTATATAGGTTTTCAAATGATGGTTTAAGGCTCTAGCCCAACCCAGTCTTGGTGCATCACTTGATAAACAGGATCACTTTATAAGGTACTCCATGACAAGGACCTATATCTAATAGTAGATGTTCCACACTTGTTATAGCCATCATTAGTGTAATTAGTGGTAGGTAGGATGTCAAATATTTAAACCCAATTGTTGGTAGAGTGGTACTCTTAAAAACCCAACAGTATCATTCCATATTGCTGGCAAGTTAGGTTTAACACCATCGCATTACTCAGGAGTTTCTCCTTTCACGCTCTTATTGATAGTAGTTGAAATGCTTAGAGTAAAAAGTGAATGGAAAACATAACACTTACCATTTTATTCAACTGCATAGGCTGTCTTTAGAAATGGAAGCTGCAGTCAGAGGAAGTTTTGTGTTAAAAGGGTTGATGCTATGGCCAGTCTCCAGACCAGTCTGTGCCTTGATGGGATTTTTTGTCTATCCTGTATTTGTGTTGTCTTGACAAATAGCACTATTTTTTTTTTTTTTTTATGGCACTGTAAGGGTAGCTTTGTGGTACCAACATATGTTCCCAACACATAATGAACTATTTGAAATGAGATTGGTTATTACTTCTGGAAATATAAATTTTGTTTAAATTATCAGATGCAAAGAACTATTGAGTGCTGAGTGAAAAGATGCTGTACTTTTGGGATGTATAGAACCACTTGGACAAAATTGGCCATGCAATATAAGAAACAAACAAACAGGAAGATCAGAATTATGAGAGACACTTTACCCAAGTCTTTTTTTATGGGACTTGGAGGGTGAGGTGGTGCAGTACATGGAAAAGAGAGGGCAAGAGAGGAGGGAGAAAGAATGGCCAAAGGGAACATTAATTATGTCAGTAGAGAATGAGATTGAAGAAGAACAAACATGCAAAAAAGAGAAAGAGGAGTAAGCACAGAAAGGGAAAAGGGGGGAGAAAGAGGGAAAGGGAGAGAGAATGGGGAAGAAAGAGAGAGGGGGGATAAAAGTTAAGGGAAGAGAGAGGTTAAAAAAGGAGATAAGGGAAAAGAAAGGGAAAAAAAGAGATTAGGGAAATGAGAGGGGTAAAGATATACAGTATGTAGATATAGAAAGAGTGAAAGACGTAGTAACTTAACTAGCTGTAAGAGGGCCATGATAAATTCTGGTCTTTCCTGAGTTGTGTGTTAGGCACAAATTTGTGGTAACTACATTAATTGAGGGTCTAATGCTAGAAATGTATCCCAAAAACAGCAACTTTTTAGGAACTGATTATTTCATGAATAAATATTATCCAATAAATTCAAATATTTGCTTACAAACTGTTTATACTGCTCTTGACTTTGAGCAGTGTATGAGGTTTTAGAATTGGATTTTTTCTGTTTTTGAGAGTCATTTAAAATCTTCAGATGATATATTATTGATAATTCTGAGTTTCAAGTATAATAAAGTATTGACTATCGGTATCCAAAAATAACAAGATGAGAAAAGAAATTTATAATTTTTTTGTTTTTTTTTTGTTTGTTTGTTTCAAACCAGAATTATCAAGTGTTACGATATGGAAGGACATGATGTGAATTACGAGTGATTGTATATGAAAGTTACTGGGTGTGCCTTATACAGTCATATAATTTTTGTTTGGTAATCAAATGTGCAGTTTTAAATATGCATATATATATAAATATATATATATTATAACATCTAAGTATTTTCAAGACTTTGTATACAAAGTTGCTCAAGTAGTATTATTACAGGTGGATTTTTTTCCCTTTTTGTGAGAAGAAGTTGGAAAGTGCCATGGATGAGTGTATGGGCTTTCCAGGAGTAACTGAATTTCTGTTTTCTGTTCATTTTATTTTTCATTTAGTTGTGTAGGACACATTGGAACCTATTTGTATGTCATCTCTCTAATTTTGTTTTAGTTTTGTTTGTCCTTTTTGGTAGCTTTAAAAATCCATAATCAGAGCAAAATTATGACCAAGAAAAAAAAAAAAA
>BOPN01001076.1:105000-110000 GCA_017312705.2 Penaeus japonicus
TCCTCTCCATTCCCTCCCTCCCTCGTTCGCTCTCCTCTCCTCTTCCACCCTTCTTCCCTCCTTCCTCTTTTCTCCCTCCCTCCCTCCTTCCCTCCATTCTCCCCTTCCTCCCTCCCTCCCTCCCTCCCTCCATTCTCCCCTTCCTCCCTCCCTCCCTCCACTCTCCCCTTCCTCCCTCCCTCCCTCCACTCTCCCCTTCCTCCCTCCCTCCCTCCACTCTCCCCTTCCTCCCTACCTCCCTCCACTCTCCCCTTCCTCCCTCCATTCTTCCCTTCCTCCCTCCCTCCCTCCATTCTTCCCTTCCTCCCTCCCTCCCTCCCTCCCTCCATTCTCCCCTTCTTCCCTCCCTCCCTCCATTCTCCCCTTCCTTCCTCCGTCACCTTTGCACCCCCTTTTATCTTGCTTCCCCTGTTCCCTTCTGTCCCTTTCTCTTTCCACACTGCCCTTCCTGGGGCTCCTTATAGATACATTTGATGTTGTGTTTTTTTTTCAGGTGTTGATTTTGATAGTAAAAATGGTTCTGCTCTCTCTGCGAACACAAACGGTAGCCTTGCTGGCCTTCATGGTAAGCGGATGATCGGGTCAGAGGCAGATAATGTGCGCACGAACAACAAATATGTTTATACCCAGCCTGTTGCAGTGGACAGCCTACAAGCGAAGCTGGCCGACCACAGTGACCCCAGCAGCCTTGGGACGTGGCTAGGTGCAGAGGCGTCGATGTTCCGAGTGCTGCACAAGGTCTTTCTGAACAACTACTGTGCCATATCACAGGCCATCCTCACCAAAACATGTCAGCAGGTGAGTGACTTGGTCTTCCAGAGTGAGGAAGATGAAGAAGTTTTGCTTTCTTTTTGGATTAAGGTTGTTCTGCTGTTTTGATATGGATTTTGTTTTGTTTCCTGTTTGACTCTTGTTATGTATACCAAGAAAGCCAATCATAATACATGGAAAATGGAAGGAAATCTATTGGATTACATTCTTCAGAATCTACCAAAGGGAACAAATTGATTATATTTGTTTATTATTTAAGCATTCGTTACAAAATAGTTCCATGATAGACCATGATAGACCATGATAGAGATCGACAAATGTATATGATTTCTCCCTGTTTTCCAAATTGATGAGATACATGAATACTCTAATGGACAAGTGCACTTAAGGCTGTGAGATCTCTTTTTAAATCTGAATGTTTGGTGATAAATGTATCAAAATTGATACATGTCATACTACAGTATTAGAAAGCCATTTTCTAATGTATTTAAGATAGCCTGAAAGACATTACTTTCATACCTGTTAGGAGTTTCCTGTTTGCCCTTGCTGCTGCCTCCATTCACTTTGTTTTACCAAGTTTAGGGGCATTGTCATTCTTATCTTTTTTTTCATTCTTTCTTTAATCCTGTGATTCATAAGTTATTCTGGCCCTGATGCCCCCAAGTTACTCTTCTACAATACTGACTACTGCTCTCTTGACTTGAGAATTTTAGGTTTCCTGTAAAAAAAGAGAAAGTATGGTTTCTCCTCATGCCTCTTCTTCCCACTTGCCTCTTACTGGCAGGGGAAATGATATCATATTGTACCACTGCAAGTGTCATTGCTAAGCCAAAATCTTACTTGCCTCTAATATCACTTTTTGTTAATGCTAAGGGAAAATATTCATTAGACATATATTAATAACTAATCTATTTAGAGTTTCAGGAAAGTTAACATAATTCCATAAAGGGTTAATTGCGGTTTACTTGTAGTCGTCAGTCAGTCATAGTTCCATTACAGTGCTCAACAGTGTCCAATTTTTTTCAAGATGCCTATTTGGACACTCCCAAGACCCTGTTTTGATATCCCCAATGGGTATTGAGGCAACACATATATTCATCATGGTATACTGCTTATTAAAAGTAATCTTCACCTGAACAGGTTTACTATTTTGCACAAAAAGAAGCGACAGATTTGCCCGCTGACGCAAGTGTCAAGGACAACACACCTCCTCGCAAGAAGAAGAAGAAGCATCGCTTGTGGTCAATGCATTGCAGAAAGATTCAGGTTAGTGTTTTCATTCTCAATTAACTTGTAGTATATATTTCTTTCCACTATTTTTGGATATATGATAATGAATTGTGAAGTGATCATATGATTGTAATCTTAGAATAGTATTACTGATGGATTAATATGAAGGGATCTTATGGTTGTATTGTTAGAATGATTTTAGTTTTGGATTAATCTACATTTTACAGTTTTTATTAGAAACTCCCACTCTGGTGTTATTGTTGGCCATAATGGCTTTTCATTTGTAACAGTGGGCTTCAGTGCTGTAATGCATAGGATTCTGTAGAGGAGTTAAGTATGATATCAAAAGCCGGTAATTTTGAAGTCATATGTATGTTGTTTTTAAAACTTTTCAGCTCAAGAAGGACTCCTCAAGCAATCATGTGTACAATTATTCCCCCTGTGACCATCCAAACCAGCCTTGTGATCACAACTGTGGCTGTGTTATGACGCAGAACTTCTGCGAGAAATTCTGTAACTGCAGTCCCGACTGTAAGTCCTGATTTTTTTGGCCTCTGATCAAGTAGTACGAATTTAATGCAAACATTTTATTAGAATTTGTTACAGCACACATTAAGTAGTTTTATTGTTGTTTATATAATATGCACAAACTATTTCGAAATCTTGAATGGCTTACTAAGTGGAGGGTGTATTAGCCTACCAGGAAGAAGTGAAATTTAACCCGTTTGCAACAGAGTGATTATTTGCCTATTACAAATGCAACAGTAAAGAGTATATACGTATATAACCATATTAAACAGATATAAAAGGGCTAGAATGAAATGTTTTCCAAGATGCAATATCATATTATCCAGCGTGAATGAGTTAATGATGTTAATTTGTGAACGTGTTAAGGTGTTTGTATTTTGGTTCATATTTATTTAACATAGCTAGTCATTGATTCCTTATATCAAATTATCATGTTGTGAGAGATTTGTTCCCCATTATTTATTATATTTGATTTTAACCTGATAACTCAGATGCGGTTATGGCTCCCTCTGGAGTATTTTAGTGTGCGCAGGCCTAACACCTCGGGCTATTCCTTTGCTCATTCCGCAGCCACCTGCTATGCACATGATCACTCGGTTTGCAGGCCAAACTAAATCCCTTGACATGATATAACGGCAAGTGCTGCCACCTCATGACGTGCTATCACGTCATCATCGTCAGTGGGTTAAGGAAATGCTTGATTTAGTTATTGTCATTCTTTTAATTATTACTATTGTTTTCTAATTAATTGATAAAATAAATTTTTTACCCAACAGGCCAAAACAGATTCCCCGGATGTCGGTGCAAGGCCTCGTGCAACACAAAGCAGTGCCCTTGCTTCCTTGCCGTGCGTGAGTGTGACCCAGACTTGTGCGTTACTTGCGGAGCCCACGAATTCTCAGTTAGTAAGATCACCTGCAAGAATGTGTCCGTGCAGCGGGGATTGCGTGAGTAGCATCCAGTGATTTGTTATTAACCCATTCACGCCGGGGCCGTTTCGACTTTGCGTGGTCGCAATACCGGGGTTCTCGAATGCATAAGCCTAACGCCTCGAGATTCTCGGGCGCACAAGCCGCGAGCCTGGGTTGCCCGCTCGCTCTACCCGAGCGTGCGGCTTCCCCTCATAGCTCGTCCAGGGCGTCTGACGCGAAAACCACAATACGTGCTATCACGTCAACTGGCGTGAATGGGTTAAGAAGGAAGGAGAAAAGAAATGTTCTCTGCCCAGTGTTTGACATGAGTGATATGCTCGTTCTCTCTTTACACTTTTTGCCAGTGATATGGGTATTTTATTTTATAATTTTACCAAACATATTGCTTTTTTTATAAATAATGTTAATGATAATGATGATTCATGATATTTATTTTTGTGAAGCACTTTCTTTCTGTGCAATGAAATGTCTCAATTGTTTTGCATGCCAAAACAGTGTATTGACAACCTTGCATCTTGAAGCGAATGATATTGACAATGTTTTTCCCGACAGACAAACACCTCCTGATGGCCCCCTCGGATGTAGCAGGTTGGGGCATCTACCTCAAAGACTCTGCACAAAAGAATGAGTTCATTTCTGAATACTGCGGCGAAATCATATCTCAAGACGAGGCAGACCGCCGCGGCAAAGTCTATGACAAATACATGTGCTCCTTCCTCTTCAATTTGAACAATGGTAAGTTGAGGTCAGGCAAGAGGAAAACAAAGGCGAGTTTGCTATAAGAGTCATGACTTGTATTTTATGTCTGCCACTATCCCTTCTGAGTTGAAAATTTGATTGGCTGAATTGCAAAGGCTGCACATAATTCGCAACTTTTAAGGCTTCTAGCTTAGGTGCTCATACCTGAGAGTGAAGGAACGAATGGAGAAGTGAACTGCTATTCTTTTGACTAAAAAGATGTGATCAGGGTCCCCAAAAGCCAAGGTCATGATTTGTCTGTGTCCTCGACTCTCACTCCATCAGCTGGTGAAGGAACTTGCTCAATATAGTTTTCTCCTTCCTTGCATCTTTGTTTCTGACTCTTTGCCCCCTCTGCTCCGTTTTTCACTCTTTCACTCTCCCTCCCCCTTTGTTTCACCCTTTTTCAGCATCTGTCGGTTAAGTTACCATAAGGAAATGTATGTTAGTAATGTTTTTATTCTCTCATTACATGTTATGGCCATTATATGAGTTTTTATTTATGATTTTGTGAGTATACAGAGATTACTCTAATTAGTATGTACGTGTGGGGTGTATGCTTCTCTTTTTATATATATTTTATTAAGTGTGTGTGTGTGTATGTCTGTGTAAGTGTGTGTGTACTTGCATGTGTGTACTTGTGAGTGTCTGAGATTGTAGTACTTTTTAATTTTTGTTTTTTCTCATACTCTTAAATCTATGAGAAAAATATAAGAAGAAAAGAATATCCATTAGTGGCATTCTTGATTACAACCAACCTTTTCACTTTTAGATTTCGTGGTGGATGCAACACGCAAGGGG
>BOPN01001076.1:115000-116343 GCA_017312705.2 Penaeus japonicus
TATTTCCACTTTAGTTAGGATGTTAGTACATGAATTTGCATATATTTAAATTGAATTGAATGTGGAGGTTACCGTGTACAAAGAATTTTTAAAGAAGCTTGTGTATTTTCTGAGTGTACTCATCACGCATCCATACTTACTTTTACGCTTGCATTAGCCTTGTGAGGATGCCTGTACGTACTGATATACATAATGTACAAATATGTGCACTATTATGCACATGCTCATATACCTGTGTTTTTTGTTTTTGGATAATTCCATGTACATAGAGTAAACTTATAAAGAAAACTTGATGCATTTTGTATGTACAGTAATTGATATGTTACAAAAGAAGAGTAATTATCATCTGAATTTGCTTTTATCTGTTTGTACTAAAATGTTCCACAAACCTACATTTCATTTTTTTAGTTACAAAATTTGTTGAAATAGTTTGTTTTGAGCTATGAAAATAAAGCAGAGATGTAGTTCAGTATGGTTAAGTTATCACGTATTAGTATTGTTGTGTGGTTAACCAGAGTACAGTGATTTTTTTCTGAAATATGTTTAATAAAAGTGTTTTGACAGTCTGTACTGTAAAAAAAAAAGTTTTGGTTAAATTAACACAAAGAAAATTTCCTTTGACCAGTTTCCCTACAGTGTACAAGCCAATAGTGCTAATGGTAGGCTTTTATGTCTGTAAAATTTTCAGTATTATAAGTCTTAATCGTCTTTGCAAGTAATTTATTTTTTATATACATTCATCTTATTTTTATTCTCGTGATTGTATTAAACAATAGTATTTCTGATTTAGTAACTCCCAAGGGCAGCACGTTTATTTCAACACTTTGATTCCTTCCTCGTGTAGCATACAGTTCCAGTCTTCTTAGGGCATGGAAGGTAGACTGATGATGTAGAAGACACTTTATCGTTAAGGAAGTTGGCTCCGAAAAAAAAAAAAAAAAAAAAAAAAATCAGGGCTAGTGTCTCTTGTGTGATGATAAGGTTGTTGTTACACATGTGAGCAGAGTACATACATAAGTCATATGCATATGACATAAAGAAGAAAAAAACGAGATGTGTGAAAGGTTATTTATACATTTAGTTTTATCTTTTTTTCTTCTTCTTCTTTTTTTTTTTTGACAAAAGTGATGCCAACTCACAATTGTAGATCTGAAAGGTCACCAAACTGTATCTCTATTCTGCTGTGGTTCCTGGGTGGTGGATGGCATTGCCTATGGTAGCCTGTGGCAGACTATTCCTTTCCAACAAGTTTTTTGGCATTATCAACATGTTATGATGTGCTGAAATGTAACAACTACATACTAGAGAGGGTTTCTTTTCATACCAAGAAAGATATTGTGACT
>BOPN01001076.1:132645-135145 GCA_017312705.2 Penaeus japonicus
CACATAGTATATTCACATAAACTATATTTGTACATTGAGGCCAAGGTAGTTGACCCGTTTTCTTCTGCTGACCATCTGCGCTAGGGAATAGTCGGAGATAACCCAAATACCCTGCACGAAGAGCTTGCAAAGGTATTGCTCCGTTACATCGCGACAATCCTTTACATTGAGCACACGTAGATTAGGGCAGTACTCAACCACCTGAAAGAAGGAAAAGTTTTGAAGTAAGGATACAGCAAATGATGAAAAAAGGAAGATTGCCTCTTTTTGTCCAGTTCCTTCCCAATATTTGAAAAATAAAAAATCCACATATAGATCTTGTCCTTTGCAATAATCCAACAATAATAAAAGTAAAATCGAAGTACATACACACATAAATACACTCCATTTCAGGTATAGTGTTGGCTATATGATTAAATACACCCACCTCCCCAAAAAAAGAAGAAGAACGCTGTTTAAAATCATTGTTACACAGTATGAAAGCTTTATTCACAGGAAGTCATTACTGAAATCCATTCAAAGTTGCAACCCACTGCAGATAAAACAGCACAGCCATCATTCGATAAAAGGCAAAAGGAACGCATGGATCTTGAGACCACTTCCTTTGTGACTCACCCTACTTATCCCTTCATTAGTCACTCTCCAACACCCGGCCACGTTGAGATAGTTCAGAGAACGGCAAGTGTGCGCCAGGCAGCAAAGAGTCCCATCTGTCACGGGCTCCACGTTAGCCAAGTGCAGTTCATTCAGGCCTGTAAATTTGGTGAAGAACTTTTGGAAAACTTGGTCATCTACATCCCAACAACCTGACGCGTTGAAGCACCGAAGGTCGGACTGTAAGGCAGAAGATCAAAAGTATGGTGAGAATTAATTTTCCTGTCTGTGTATAATTAAAAAGAGAGATGCACAAAATATCATCCTGACTATACAGACAAGTCACCAACACTAAATCTTGCACATTACCTGATGGAATACTGTGACTTCCCAGCCACCTCGGGTCAACCATGGACAATTTGCTAGAAGTAAAGTATGAAGCTTCTTGCATTTCACTACAAGGACCTGTGTTGGAAAAAGGTACAATAAAAATTCTTGAAGAATTTTTTATTCTGTTATCAAATCAACTTTCTTCTTCCACCTTTATGATGTATGGATGGTGATGATAAGATAAAAATTGCAATAAAGCAAAACAAATCATTCAATTATTTTCATTAAGAAATTGCACTCCAAAAAAGCTTCTACAAGCAACTTGGCAATTTCTCATTAAGAAAATAATGGCGGTAAACATGTAAGCAGAGTTAAAAGGATAAGCAATTAGGGGGATAGCAATGAATGAAGATAATAAAAGTGTGAAGAACAAAAAGGACTGAAAAAAAAAGGAAAGAAGAAGAAGGAACCGACAGTCAATGGATACGATACGAAGGAGGAAGAAAGATACAAAGCTTAAACAAAGGAAAAGGAGAAAAAGAGGAATCATACAAAACTGGAGAGCCAACTTAAGAGAGAAACTTTTTCTCTGACAACACACACCTGCAAGGCCGCCCCAGAGAGGGAACTGCAACCACTCAAGTTAACGTATCTAAGACGAGGGTTTGCCCTGAACAACTTCACAAGGGACGCATCATTCACCCACGAACAACGGGCCATGGATATCCACTGCAGGTTCACGCACTCCTTGGTCATCTGTGGAGAGTTTTTCAATCGGTTTTCAGATTTAAAGTATTGCAAAGATGTCTATGTGAAGCTAATATGCTCTTGAATCTCCTTAACACCTGCTTTCTTTTCTTTTTTCTTCTTTTGCATAAGTAAGCTTTAAGATAATGAGGCACCAACTGGTAGGTACGGAAACCAACTAGAGGAAACCTTGCACTGTGCTGGTTAAGCACTACTTGGCATTTCTATGTTTTGAGTTCTTGTGATATTAAGTAACTGCTTATATTTTACATATATATATATTTTCTCACATATTAATTAATGAGAGAAAACACCTTTTTAGCCATTTTGTTTTATATTTTTCAATCATTTAAGAGAAAATATGCATAAAGATAATGAAAGCCACATGCTCCAAAAGTTGAAATAATAATATAACTTATCTAGAATGTTTGTGTGGTTAATTTCTGTGGTTTACAAAACATCTATTTATAACATTTAAAAGACAGATGTATATCTGAAAGCTGCCAACTAAAATATAAACTGTATGAGGTCAAACGATAGCTGCTAGTCAAAAGAATGCTATGTCCTCAAAAACACTATCTCTCAAACATAACATATATTCTAGTAGTGTACATATCATGACTAATAATTATGTCTATTCAATATTATGTCTATATTTTAGCAAACATATTTTTCATTGACGTGCTCATTAGTGATTGGCTTCTGTGCCGTTTAAGTCGCGCGAGATTCTTCAAGTCCTCCCTTAGTATTGGGAATGAATACATTCAGATTTGGAAACTCAGTGTGAAATCTAAAAAAATGCTGTAATCTAATAATCTGCATCATACAC
>BOPN01001076.1:150145-155145 GCA_017312705.2 Penaeus japonicus
AGCTTGCGTGGTACACTTGACAGGTCTTATTTGAGAATCAGGCAAAGCCACACGATGTATTAAGGCTTTTTGCGCTTTCGTCCATTCACTTGTTTTTTGTTTTGTGTCAGTCATTTCTTTGTTTTGCCATGTGTTTTGCCATCTGGCGAGCTTTCTTAATAGATTGAGTAAAATTATAATATGGAGGCCGTATCTCTCCACTTAGTCTAACAGCAGTATTAGTTTTAACGGGAAGACAGAAGGCAATTTCTTCGCAACTTCATTTTTTTCTTCCCGAAATAACGATCCCCAACGAAAAACAAAATAGCATCAAGGTATGGAGACGAAGAAGGCGACTTGCTTATTGTGATTTTAATCTAAACCTATTGCGGGGAACATTACGGTACTTATAGTAATCATAATGATAATTTCCATCATCAGTAATTAAATGTAGTTATTACTCTTAGTGTGTTAAGAAATAGAAAAGAGACTAAAGAGTTAAAATTAGAGATTTACCCGCTTGGCTACGGTCACTTTGCCCGGATCTCGGCAAAATTTACCGGTATCCAACGGGTTAAGAGAACAAAAGTTGTGTGTATTTCATTTATTTTTGAGTTAAGGGATTTGTTTTTCATTGCAATCTTTAAAAAATCTGAATCTGAATTAATATCGTTTTTTTTTTTTTTTTTTATCATTCTTCTGTGTTTTCCAAAATCCGTGGTGGGTGTTGCTATGAGGATCATGCGAAAGGGTCGATCGAAACGAGCTCAGAGATGAAACCTTTGAAACAAGCGTCGAAGCTTCACTCTGACCCTAAGATCTAATGAAAGGGAACCGCCAGACATTTCTAGTGGTGGGTTAGAGTGGCAGAGTGGGCCAGAGCGGGCCAAAGAGTGGGCCAGAGTGATGTAACCGACGCACAGGGAGAAAGCTAGAGCGCCTCAGAACTGAACCTCAGGAAGGAAACTCAGTTGCGAAATCTTCAGCGCCATCTTAGTTATCTCGAATGGACCTGCCAAACATTTTCAGAAGTGGGGCACCCATCCCTGTCAGACGCCTCCTCCCCCCTCCCCCCCTCCCCCCTCCCTCCATAAAACCATCACTCAAAAGTAAACTTGATTAAACTCAAAACCGAACCTAACGACCAGTTGCAAAGTTTCCTACCATGCCAGATCTTACGAATGGACACTGCAAGACAGTTTCATTAAGATGCCTCCAAAAAATCGCTCCCTAAACATAAGCTAGATCATCTTAATTAAAGGTACCCCCCCAAAAAAAAAAAAAAAAAAAAAAAAAAAAAAAAAAAAAAAAAAAAAAAAAAAAAAAAAAAAAAAAAAAAAAAAAAAAAAAACAATGGCAGATGCTTACTAGATATTCTCAGTGGCGGGGCGCCCTATCAAGTGACACCCCCAAAGCCACCAAGAGTAAGTCAAGTTAAGCCAGATGTGAAACTAAAGAAACCAGCTGCAAATGATTACCCCCCCCCCCCACCAAGTATCGTGAAGAAACACTGCAAGACATTCTCAGTGGTTGGGTTCCCTGCCAGACACTCCCCGAAAGGAAAGATAACTCTGGCAGCATTTTACATTCGTTTGTTCTTCCGAAGCAGTCAAGCGCCAGGCAGACAACGGAATGAGGAAATTCAGAATATGTCACATAGGTCGCTACTAAAATTATCAGTTATTTCTTTCTTAAATATACATCATGGGACTGGTTGCAATATATCCTGGAAAAATCAGGATGTAAAGATTCCTTGTGATGGTAATTGCTTGCTGTTATGTGTCTCGAGAAAGCACCTGTAATTGACTTCCTTGAATGCACACCTGGCAGGTGAACCTATATCTAAAATGTGCTAGCTTTGTCTCACTATTGCAGAGCCATGCCAGCACACCTGCTCAAGGGCTGTTTCAAACAGGCGATAGTTGGTCTGTAAATGATAACACGTATTGAATGACCTGCAATACACGGTCTTAGTTCGATGGCCGTGGCAACATGAGCTTTATAAGTTTATTTAGTAAAAAAAACTTAATGGTTAAGCTTGCAATATTGTACTGGTACTAGTACTTTACGTTCTGACCTTTTTTTTGAAGATATTATAACCAATCTTATAGTGCATACTGTATAAATTGATCACTGATTATTTAAGTGACAGCTGGGTTATAGAATGACAGTCTTTGTGACACATTCTGACATGACATGTAGCCTAGTTTCGCTCAGACGGCTACCCACCTGGTTCTTAGACTACTTGTGAGTTGAAGAACAAATGCATGTATGTAAAAAAATATATATTTGTCTTTGAGGATGCATGGCAGTGGTATATCCAATCATTAAGGATGTCTAATAAGCATTTGCAAATGGTTTCTCTAGGTCTACTTCTGAGCTAATTTAGTTTACTTTTAGTTGGTAGGAAACATTTTGCAACTGGTCATTGGGTTCGGGTCTGAAGTTGAATTAAGTTCAATTTTGAATGGTGGCTTTATAGGGGGGTAGGGGGGGCGTCTGACAGGGATGGGTGCCCAAATTCTGAAAATGTTTGGCAGGTCCATTCGAGATAACTAAGATGGCGCTGAAGATTTCGCAACTGGTTTCCTTACTGAGGTTCAGTTCTGAGGCGCTCTAGCTCTCTCCCTGTGCGTCGGTTACATCACTCTGGCCCACTCTTTGGCCCACTCTGGCCCACTCTGCCACTCTAACCCACCACTAGAAATGTCTGGCGGTTCCCATTCATTAGATCTTAGGGTCAGAGTGAAGCTTCGACGCTTGTTTCGAAGGTTTCATCTCTGAGCTCTGAGTTTCGATCGACCCTTTCGGATGATCCTCACACCCGAGGGCCTCTACTGCCAGGTATGCGGTCAAACTTTTAATATCTTTTAATATTCTAATATTTTAATATTTTGATAATAAATTTTTAAATATCTGTTCACCTGGATGTAAATTGGTTGGGGTTTTAGCCCTCCTAACCCCCCTCTTCCGGACTCCCTATTCCGCCCTTTCTCTCTCTCTGTCCAATCACTTAAATGTTTTTTGTTTTTTTTAAACCTTTTTGTTCTGTGCCTTCGAGAATTCTGAGATTTACCCTTTATAATAATGAAAAACAAAGATAAACCAAAGTGCATGATTTTATAGATCTTCTTGATTTGTCCCATAGATATGTTATATGCACTCAATCATGCATGATTAATGATTAAAAAAAGAAATAACACGAAATTTGTCAAATCAAAATTCAAATATTGAAGTTATTAAGTCCTATATTCTTTAACAAGTACATTAATAGGAGGGGAACTGCCACCAACTGCACAACGGAGGTCATTTTCAAATATTTCGAAATTCGTGCTTTGGTGTCACTCCCCAGCAGTATTGAAATCCTCCAATCATGAATTCATGTTGGTGGAAAAAAAACGAACATTATTCGAATCAACAGGCTCGTCATGGTTGCAATCTAAGAACCCTATGTGCAATCCTCTCAACCCCCGAGTTGAAATAGGCGGTCCACACTTTGGTAACGCTGATTGGCCAAATTGGAAGTTGAAATAGGCGGTCCACACATTGGTAACGCTGATTGGCCAAGTTGGAAGTTGAAATAGGCGGTCCACACATTGGTAACGCTGATTGGCCAAATTGGAAGTTGAAATAGGCGGTCCACACATTGGTAACGCTGATTGGCCAAATTGGAAGTTGAAATAGGCGGTCCACACATTGGTAACGCTGATTGGCCAAATTGGAAGTTGAAATAGGCGGTCCACATATTGGTAACACTGATTGGCCAAATTGGAAGTTGAAATAGGCGGTCCACACATTAGTAACGCTGATTGGCCAAATTGGAAGTTGAAATAGGCGGTCCACACATTAGTAACGCTGATTGGCCAAATTGGAAGTTGAAATAGGCGGTCCACACATTGGTAACACTGATTGGCCAAGTTGGAAGTTGAAATAGGCGGTCCACACATTGGTAACGCTGATTGGCCAAATTGGAAGTTGAAATAGGCGGTCCACACATTGGTAACGCTGATTGGCCAAATTGGAAGTTGAAATAGGCGGTCCACACATTAGTAACGCTGATTGGCCAAATTGGAAGTTGAAATAGGCGGTCCACACATTGGTAACGCTGATTGGCCAAACTGGAAGTTGAAATAGGCGGTCCACACATTGGTAACGCTGATGGGCCAAATTGGAAGTTGAAATAGGCAGTCCACACATTGGTAACGCTGATTGGCCAAACTGGAAGTTGAAATAGGCGGTTCACACATTGGTAACGCTGATTGGACAAATTGGACGTTGAAATAGGCGGTCCACACATTGGTAACGCTGATTGGCCAAACTGGAAGTTGAAATAGGCGGTCCACACATTGGTAACGCTGATTGGCCAAATTGGAAATTGTTGAAATTGGGAATCTGTTCAAATTTAAGGACCCTTCTATCTATCTATTTTAATGATGATAAAGATAACATCATAGATAATAATGATGAGGATAACTTCATCATATTACTATGGTGCTTGTGATAATAGTAATGTTAATGATAATGCTGATAGTAAATCATGATAATATAAATAAAGACAATGATAACAACAACTATAAAGATAATCACGTCAATAATGATAACAATTATAATAACAATGATAATGAGAATGCTATTGATAACCACAATAATCATGATCATTCTGATAATGATCACAGACTTAAAAATACTCTCCTTTTTTCTCTCTCATTTCTACCCACTTCTTTCACTCGACAATGTCTCTGCGAAGGAGAGAAAAATAGATAATTGCGTGTCAAATATAGATGGGTAAATATATAGAAATATTAAATATAAATATATAAATAGATAGAAATGTTCAATATGAATATATGAATAGATAGAAATGTTCAATATAAATATATAAATAGATAGAAATGTTCAATATAGATATATAAATAGATACAAATGTTCAATGTAAATATATAAATATATAGAAATATTAAATATAAATATATAAATAGATAGAAATGTTAAACATAAATATATAAATAGATAGAAATGTT
>BOPN01001076.1:162645-170145 GCA_017312705.2 Penaeus japonicus
CTGTGTGTGTCTGTGTATGTTCTGTGTGTCTGTGTGTGTTCTGTGTGTGTATGTGTGTGTCTGTGTATGTTCTGTGTGTCTGTGTGTGTTCTGTGTGTCTATGTGTGTCTGTGTGTTCTTTGTGTATCTGAGTGTGTCAGTGTGTGTCTCAGTGTGTTCTGTGTGTGTTCTGTGCATATATGAGTGTGTCTGTGTGTATCTCAGTGTGTTCTGTGTGTGTCTGCGTGTGTCTGTGTGTGTGTATGTGTGTTCTGTGTGTCTGTGTGTGTTCTGTGTGTGTCTGCGTGTTCTGTGTGTGTCTGTGTGTGTATATGTGTGTTCTGTGTGTCTGTGTGTGTTCTGTGTGTGTCTGCGTGTTCTGTGTGTGTATGTGTGTGTTCTGTATGTGTTTTGTGTGTGTATGTGTGTGCTCTGTGTGTGTCTCTGTGTGTTCTGTGTGTGTCTGTGTGTGTCTGCGTGTGTCTATGTGTGTTTTCTTTGTGTCTGTGCGTGTCTGTGTG
The DNA here is from genome assembly GCA_017312705.2 of Penaeus japonicus. Classification (NCBI taxonomy): domain Eukaryota; kingdom Metazoa; phylum Arthropoda; class Malacostraca; order Decapoda; family Penaeidae; genus Penaeus; species Penaeus japonicus. The sequence continues at coordinate 163,146 of BOPN01001076.1, forward strand.
TGTTTTAAGTGTGTTCTGCGTGTGTGTGTGTGTGTCTGTGTTTGTTCTGTGTGTGTTCTGTGTATGTCTCTGTGTGTGTCTGTGTGATCCTTAACCTGGGAGGTTGCGTTCACATGTGTTTTATAACCACTGGTGTCTGATTGCTAAAGAAATTGTGTTGGGACGTGCTGCGTATGTTCATAGATAAGGGTTTTGAGATAAGTGTCTTGAGACAAGTGTGCTACAGTTATTCCTATCGCCTATTAAATCAAAAGAATGATTATAGACATATTTTACACATTAAAAAAAAAAATGCTGATAACGTGTTTGAAAACTTTATATAGACATCGTTGATATAACTTTCCAGACCACTGCAGTCGGTGTGTCGGGAGACCGGAACTTGCCGGAGGGAACCTGGTCTATTATAGGTGAGTGAAGCGAGGTAAAAGGGGATGAGTAAAGCTGAGTTTGAGTAGGAGATGAGTAAATCTGAGTGTACAAAAAGAAATGGGTATAGCTGAGTATGGAAAGGAGATGAGTAAAGCTGAGTTTGGATAGGTGATGAGGAAATCTGAGTATTCAAAAAAAAAGTATAGCTGAGTAAGGAAAGGAGAGGAGTAAAACTGAGTTTGGATAGGAGATGAGTAAATCTGAGTATGGAAAAGAAATGAGTATAGCTGAGTATGGAAAGGAGATGAGTAAATCTGAGTGTACAAAAAGAAATGGGTATAGCTGAGTATGGAATGGAGATGAGTATCGTTGCATATGGGAAAGAAATGAGTAAGTTGAGTGCGTAAAGGAGATGAGTAAATCTGAGTATACAAAAAGAAATAAGTATAGCTGAGTATGGAAAGGGGAGGAGTATCGTTGCATATGGGAAAGAAGTGAGTAAGTTGAGTGCGTAAAGGAGATGAGCAAATCTGAGTATAGAAAGGAAATGAGTAAGGCTGAGTGCAGATAACTGAGTAAACCTGAGGAAGGAAGATTTCTTTGAAACTGATTAAAGCAAACAATAATAACACTCATAGAATGAAATTAATAAATTTGCTAGTAATTACCGTCTAATATAAAGATCATAATTGCTTGATGATCCTGCCGTTTCCAATAATAACAAGAATAAATGTTAAAAATCATTGCAAAACTATGAACATACTCTTAACCTAAATATTCGGTTGTATTTGGCTCCTTCACTAACCACAAATACAAACATGGGAAAATGTACATGCATGTATGATAAAATAAAAAAAGCCGTTCTTATGGCTGTCTGTTTTGTTATATTTAACAATTTCTTCTCTCACCTCTCTCTCTATATCTATCTATCTATATAAACACACACATCTATTATACTCATCTCTCTCTCTCTCTCTCTCTCTCTCTCTTTCCCTCCCTCCCTCCCTCATCCTTCTCTTTCTCTCTCTCCCTCTCTCATTCTTCTCTCTCTCACTCTCCCTCCCTCATCCTTCTCTCTCTCTGTCTCTCCCTCCCTCATCCTTCTCTCTCTCTGTCTCCCTCCCTCATCCTTCTCTCTCTCTGTCTCTCTCTCTCCCTCCCTCATCCTTCTCTCTCTCTCCCTTCCACCCATCATCCCTCTCCCTAAGCCACTCCCCCATCCACAGCGAGGAAACCCAGCACGGCCTCTTGCAGTGCCACGAAGGTTTCTCTTTGCCCGCCAACACGAGAAGCACGGAGTTCCGGTGCGAGGGCGGCGCGTGGACCTTCGACAAGAAGCCAGTCTGCAAACCTCACTGTTTTCCCGCGTGTTCGCGTGGCGGGAAATGTGTCGCTCCTCAGACATGCCGATGCTTGGATGGTCGTTTTGGAGATCGGTGCCAGTTCTGTGAGTTCTTTCTTTGCTTTTTTTTGTTGTTGTTGGTTTTGTCTTGCTTTTTAATGAGGTTGTCTTTGTGTTGTCGTTTTGTTTTTGTTTTTGTTTTTTTGTCGAGTTTTTTTCTTCTTCTTCTGCGTGTTGCTCTTGTTTTCGAGTGATTCTTTGATGTCTCTCTTATTTTAGGATTTTCTCTCGGTGTTAGCATATATCTTCTTGTCTAATAAGACTTTTACGTCTTAGTTCACATTCAAAATTATAAATCTATAGAAAATGGTTTGAATGAAATTTAGGTTATTTTAACGGTTATCTAAGTGGTTCATTCATTACAAATCATACGCATCGATTTGTTTATAGTATTTTAGTAATTTTAGTATATGTATAAGATGGGAGAAACTAGCCACGTCCGGTTATAAAGTGTCAAAATTAATTAGTGGCTGAACGCTTTCGGATATGTAGCACCATGAGTAATCTCTATTTTGGTTCGCAATTGATATCATTAAATCCCATTAATGTTTTGCATGATAAACGAAGACGAAGCTAGAGCAAGGATAATGAAAATGTAATACTTAAAAGGCAATTATTTACAGATTTACTATTTTGCTTTCACTTGCTTTTCATATCCTTTGACTTCCGATACTTCCTCTCTCGTTTATGACAATTTTAAAAAGTTTTTTTTTTCATACTTGAGAAAGATATTAAGAAATTTATCATCGTTCAACACCTTGGAAATATATATATATATATATATATATATATATATATATATATATATATATATATATATATATATATATATATATATATAATCATGAAGTCAATCCCCCTCCCTCTCCCCCCCCCCAGGTCTGACATCATGTACCGACACTTGGAAGCCACCAGAGGACACTGAAGACAAGGAATTCACCATCATCTCCAGTCACAATTCAACTGAGATCAGAATGAGTTGCACGTCAAAAAATGAAGAAAGTTACCGATGCGTTCAAGCTAATCAAACTGTAGAACATCTAGAAGACGATGGAATCCAGCGGTCTCGTCCATGCGGCAAGAAAATGTCTCTTGAATCCGAATCGACTGAGGAAGAACACATACAGAAAGAAGGTAATTGGGAAGTGGGGAAAACAACAACAGCAGATCAGAAAGAGGCTTTAGTGTTGAAAGTGCCAATAACAAAGAAGAACCTTGAGATTCTTGATGCGATAATGCCTGAGGAACACTTACTGGAAACACTTTCAGAAGAAACAAATGATACCCAGGTAAAACCACAAGCGGGAATAGAACCAGGAACAAAAATACCTGAAGAACCACAAGGGGGAATAGAACCAGGAACAAAAATACCTGAAGAACCATACGGTCCAATAACAGAAACACATGAGGAGCCATCTGGTACAGAACCAGGATTACCTTCAGAGCTACCAGGCTTTATAACAGGAGAAAATGAAGAACCATCAGTTATTGAACCAGGATTACTTGGTTCCATAACAGGAGAAAATGAGGAACCATTCGGTACTGAACCAGGATTACCTGGTTCTATAACAGGAGAAAATGAGGAACCATTCGGTACTGAACCAGGATTACCTGGTTCTATAACAGGAGAACGTGAGGAACCATTCGGTACTGAACCAGGATTACCTGCAGAGTTTCAGCGTTCTCTAACAGAAGAACCAGATGTAACATCAGGTACTGAACCAGGATTACCAAGTCCTATAACGAGAGAACGTGAGGAACCATTAGATACTGAAGAAGGATTACCTGGTTCTATAACAGGAGAACCTTTGGAACCATTTGGCATTGAACCAGGATTACCTGGTTCTATAACAGGAGAACGCGAGAAACCATTCGGTACTGAAACAGGATTACCAGGTTCTATAACAGGAGAACCTCTGGAACCATCAGGCACTGAACTAGGATTACCAGGTTCTATAACAGGAGAACCTCTGGAACCATCAGGTACTGAACCAGGATTACCAGGTTCTATAACAGGAGAACCTTTGGAACCATCAGGTACTGAACCAGGATTACCTGGTTCTATAACAGGAGAACGTGAGGAACCATTAGGTACTGAACCAGGATTACCTGGTTCTATAACAGGAGAACCTCTGGAACCATCAGATACTGAACCAGGATTACCAAGTCCTATAACGAGAGAACGTGAGGAACCATTCGGTACTGAAACAGGATTACCAGGTTCTATAACAGGAGAACCTCTGGAACCATCAGGCACTGAACTAGGATTACCTGGTTCTATGACAGGAGAACCTCTGGAACCATCAGGCACTGAACCAGGATTACCTGGTTCTATAACAGGAGAACGTGAGGAACCATTAGGTACTGAACCAGGATTACCTGGTTCTATAACAGGAGAACCTCTGGAACCATCAGGCACTGAACTAGGATTACCTGGTTCTATGACAGGAGAACCTCTGGAACCATCAGGCACTGAACCAGGATTACCTGGTTCTATAACAGGAGAACCTTTGGAACCATCAGGCACTGAACCAGGATTACCTGGTTCTATAACAGGAGAACGTGAGGAACCATTAGGTACTGAACCAGGATTACCTGGTTCTATAACAGGAGAACCTCTGGAACCATCAGATACTGAACCAGGATTACCAAGTCCTATAACGAGAGAACGTGAGGAACCATTCGGTACTGAACCAGGATTACCTGGTTCTATAACAGGAGAAAATGAGGAACCATTCGGTACTGAACCAGGATTACCTGGTTCTATAACAGGAGAACGTGAGGAACCATTAGGTAATGAAACAGGATTACCAGGTTCTATAACAAAACCTTTGGTACCATTCGGTACTGAACCAGGATTACCTGCAGACCGTTCTTTAATAGAAGAACCAGATGAACCATCAGGTACTGAACCAGGATTACCAGGAGAACCTTTGGAACCATCAGGCACTGAACTAGGATTACCTGGTTCTATAACTGGAGAACATGAGGAACCATTAGGTAATGAAACAGGATTACCTGGTTCTATAACAGGAGAACCTCTGGAACCATCAGGCACTGAACCAGGATTACCTGGTTCTATGATAGGAGAACATGAGGAACCATTAGGTAATGAACCAGGATTACCTTCAGAGGTACCAAGTTCTATAACTGGAGAAAATGAGGAACCAACAGGATTACCTGGTTCTGTAATAGGAGAACCTTTGGAACCATTCGGTACTGAACCAGGATTACCAGGAGACCCTTTGGAACCATTTGGCACTAAACCAGAATTTCCTGGTTCTATGATAGGAGAACGTGAGGAACCATTAGGTACTGAACCAGGATTACCAGGTTCTATAACAGGAGAACCTTTGGAACCATCAGGTACTGAACCAGGATTACCAGGAGAACCTTTGGAACCATTTGGCACTGAACCAGGATTACCTGGTTCTATAACAGGAGAACGTGAGGAACCATTAGGTAATGAAACAGGATTACCTGGTTCTATAATAGGAAAACCTTCGGAACCATCAGGTACTGAACCAGAATTACCTGGTTCAATGATAGGAGAACCTCTGGAACCATTCGTTACTGTACCAGAATTACCTGGTTCTATGACAGGAGAACCTTTGGAACCATCAGGTACTGAACCAGGATTACCAGGTTCTATAACAGGAGAACCTTTGGAACCATTCGGCACTGAACCACCAGGATTAACAGGTTCTATAACAGGAGAACCTTTGGAACCATTCGGCACTGAACCACCAGGATTAACAGGTTCTATAACAGGAGAACCTTTGGAACCATTCGGCACTGAACCACCAGGATTAACAGGACCTCAACAGGAGAACCTTTGAACCATTCGGCACTGAACCACAGGATTAACGGGTTCTAACGGAGAACCTTTGGAACCATTCGGCACTGAACCACCAGGATTAACAGGTTCTATAACAGGAGAACCTTTGGAACCATTCAACACCTAGACCACCAGGATCATGAGTTCTAACAGGAGAACCTTTGGAACCATTCGGCACTGAACCACCAGGATTAACAGGTTCTATAACAGGAGAACCTTTGGAACCATTCGGCACTGAACACGAATTACCAGGTTCTATAACAGGAGAACGTGAGGAATCATCAGATACAGAAACAGGATTACCTGGTTCTATAATAGGAGAACCTTTGGAACCATTCGGTACTGAACCAGAATTTCCTGGTTCTATGATAGGAGAACGTGAGGAACCATTAGGTACTGAACCAGGATTACCTGGTTCTATAATAGGAGAACCTTTGGAACCATTCGGTACTGAACCAGGATTACCTGGTTCTATAACAGGAGAACGTGAGGAACCCTTAGCTGCTGAAGAAGGAATACTTGGTTCTATGATAGGAGAACGTGAGGAACCATTAGGTACTGAACCAGGATTGCCTGGTTCTATAATAGGAGAACCTTTGGAACCATTCGGCACTGAACACGAATTACCAGGTTCTATAACAGGAGAACGTGAGGAACCATTAGGTACTGAACCAGGATTGCCTGGTTCTATAATAGGAGAACCTTTGGAACCATTCGGTACTGAACCAGAATTTCCTGGTTCTATGATAGGAGAACGTGAGGAACCATTAGGTACTGAACCAGGATTACCTGGTTCTATAACAGGAGAACCTTTAGAATTATTCGGGACTGAACCAGGATTACCTGCAGAGTTTCAGCGTTCTCTAATAGAAGAACCAGATGAACCATCAGATACTGAACCAGGATTACCAAGTCCTATAACGAGAGAACGTGAGGAACCATTAGATACTGAAGAAGGATTACCTGGTTCTATAACAGGAGAACGTAAGGAACCATCAGGCATTGAACCAGATTTACATGTGAAGGTACCCAAGGAACCATCTTCATCATGTATAACACTCTATGTGGGATATGTGCCATGTTTGGTACCTGTGATTCTCACGCCATATCCCTACACAGTGCTAGGTTCTTTAACGGGAAAACGCGAAGAACCATCAGGTAATATACTAGGATTACTTGCAGATCATCCGGGTTCTTTAGAAGAACATAAGAAACCAGGTAGTGAACCAGGATTACCTGTAGAACATCCAGGTCCTACAACAGGGGAGTATGAGACACCATCAGGTAGTGAACTAGGATTACTTGCAGGGATACCAGGTCCCTTACCAGACAAACGTGAGGAACAATCAGGATTAGCTGTGATACCAGTCGAGAGACCTTCATCATGTATT
>BOPN01001076.1:175145-177645 GCA_017312705.2 Penaeus japonicus
GGTGGATTGTATGTCTACTTCATTCAGTGAATTATATAAGTTCATATATTCCTGTAATTTTGATTATTACACGAATATTAAAAAAATAAAATAATAATAAAAATAAAAATTATTTATATTTTGTTTATGTAATTTCGCTCTTCAATTTTGTGTTGAATAGCCTTGGATAAAGAGGATGACAAACAACAATAGTTATCACCAACACAAGATCGAAAGGCCAAGTGGACTCCCTGGATTCAGACCGGGCAACTGGTGTTCGATCTGTGGCAAGAAGTCTCTGCCCGAGTCTGACAAGAAATGCCTCATAGAGAATTGTCCTAATTCTTGTCACGTAAGATGTCTCAGGGAAGACACTAGCTACAACTGTGAGAAGACTGGACACCTCAGGGCTCTAACTGGAATAACTGATCCAGTTACATTCTATGAACATAGAGCTGTAAGTTCCGATGTAGATGCAGCGGACTCTTTAATCCAAGAGGAAGCTGACGACCTAGAACCTCTTTCCAGAGAACAACTCCAAACTCTAGTCAGGCAACTGCAATCGGAGTTAACATCTACGAAAGCACAGTTATCCCGCTTTCAAAATGTAATGAGAGATCTGCCAGAAAAACGAAGCATCATAGTAGATGCTCTCTCCATCATTGACACTCTCATCTCAACCCAGACCAACACAGGCGGAAGGTCAACAAAGTCAATTGCTTGCATGGCTCGTGCCAACAAAATTGACCAGGAATGGGAAAAACATATTGAAGAGAATGAGGAACAATACATATGGTGGGCATCTGAGCAAACAAAGAAATTAAAGAGTGTGAATTCTGAAAGTGACGCACATAGACGCCCACAACATCAAATTAAAGGAAATCAGACTTCACGAAACCAAACACACAATCAACACCGAACGAAGCAGACTCATCACTTCAAAGCACAGCAGGAACAGAGACGTAACACAAAACCAGGCACGACACGACAAGAACATCAAAGTAATCAACATTCCAGGAACGAAGTGAAGTGCCAACTGTGTCATCGTCAAGGACATTCTAAGGATCAGTGCCCAAAACAACAATTTTGCGATTATTGCAATAAAAGGTACCACACCTCAGACCGTTGTCATAGAGAATCGCTGACAAACGCAACCAAGAGTTGATTAGCGCTGTCCGGCTTAGTGCACAGGAGACTTTGTCTGCAGTACAATCGGCCCAAATACATCAGTTCAATACCTGGCAACAGCGAGTTCTTCCTCAAGAACACGTTGGTATATATTATCCCTACCAAAACTACAACAACACCCAGTTACATCCCCACCATAGTGTGAAAGTACATCCACAAGTATACTTTCAAAATGTGGCTAACAACAAGAACAACGTAAGCATGATTAAAATAATATCAGCAAATATAAGAGGCTTCCATACCCCAACGTAGGAGAACTCACCCACCAGTTTGTGATAAAAAATAATGCTGATATTGTCTTTGTTCATAGAAACATTTTTGAACAAAGTTGCCCCTAACTATGCAAAGATTCCTGGCTTTTCGAACTGGGCAAGAAAAGATCGCAACACGCAGGGCGGTGGGGTAGCCCTATGTTACAGAGAAAACCTTCAACTCCAGATAATCGACTGTGACATACCCGAAATTCTGGAGATATTGTTATTTAAAATTATTGATGCACAAGGACACGGAGACACTGTGCATGGTTGTTACCGTCCTCCATCTCAGAACCAGTGCTGTAAAATTTTTTTAATGCGGAAACCTTGATAGACTAATGACTAGCAATAACTGTCAGCATGTATTAGTCATCGGAGACCTGAACCAAAACAGAATACAAACTGCCTTCGACACCTTACTGGCGGTATATGACTTAAACAATTATGTAGATTTCCCCACCCATCAATCAGGATCATCACTTGATCCGGTGGTCACCGACTTACCTCCACACCTAATAAGCTGTGCACCTTTGGGGTATGTTGGCTCCTCTGATCACTTGGCAGTACTGACCAAGATCAAGATGAAGAAGGTCAGGGAGGAGGATTGCACTCGCACACTATGGAAGTGGGATTCTGCAAATTGGACTGCCATAAAAACATCTCTGGCACGATTAAACTGGGACCATGTTATCCAAGGAAGTGTCAATCACCAAGTCATAAGCTTTAATGAAACAGTAGCGAGTTTAATTGAAGAGTTTGTGCCCCATACAACACAGACCACAAAACCATCCGACCAGCCATGGTTTGGACAGCGATGCAAAGAAGCATCTGATAAATATAAAGCTTGGCGAAAGTATAAACGGAGACCAACACACAGAAACAAGCTTTTACATAAAAATGCTACAAAGCACATGGAAAATACTCAGAAATGGGCTATTGCCATGTGGGAAAGAAACACAAAACAGAAACTAGAAGAAGGGTATATCGGCAGCAAATTATGGTGGAACATCATCAAAGATAAGCAAGGAGACTTAAGAGACAGTACTATTCCCCCACTCACTTATTAAGAATGAGTAAAA
>BOPN01001076.1:187645-192645 GCA_017312705.2 Penaeus japonicus
AGCTGAAAGGTTATCTGGCAGATACGTTGACAAGTCCAATCCATCCGACTGGAAAGACATATCTTCACTCCCTTCACTTGGTTCTTGGGTGGCAGGAACGTCAGAAATCTCTGGCTGATCCTTCATGGCCCTCAGAGCGTACAGTCTTCGCAGGTTTGCTAACAAAACATCACTGGTGTCTGGATTGGACACAATTCCTGCATCCTCTGCCAAAGCCAGCATTGCACTAGCAAGTCTGTCATGCCTGCCTCTGATGATGAAACCTCGCATTGGGGAAATGCCTGCAGCTTCCTCTGGGTCATGAACAAAGTGACATCTTGCCCCATACTGGCAATATCCATGAGTGTGGTATTGGCGGCAAGGTTCTGTCTTGTAACGTGGATGTCTTGGTATGGCTCGAAGCTCACCTATGCCATGAGCAAAGGTACATGTGTTTCCAAACCTGTTGATAAAAAGGCATCTTAATTCTTCATTCTACAAACATAAAAGGATAACTCATAAGATTTAACTTCAATCAAGTTAAATCCAAGTTATAATTGAAACTTCATACAAACAGAATCCAGATCAGCAGCAAACAGCATTAACATCAAAGCACAGCATACAGCACACACTATGAAAAGCAGTACTTGCAATAAATCTAGGACTGAAAACAAGCAAAGACATTAACAAGTAAACATTTTTGGATCAATTAGGTAATTAGTGGTAATAGTGCAATCTATAGATATGTTTAAGGTACTTCCTACATATGCAAAAGATTAACCAATTGTAACAAGATTAATTTATTTCTAATGAACAAGTACTCCATCTAAACTGTGGAAATGTTTAATTTAACATTTAAAATAAGACTAAAAAGTATGCATACCTAAACCCAATTTCTTGTGTGAGTGTGAGTGTGAGTGTGAGTGTGAGTGTGTGTGATTTTACAAGATATCTGCAATTAAAAATCATATTTACATGCTTTAGTTATTCATATTAGAAGCAAGTACTCTTCTACATATAAATATTTAATGCAAGACTTGCTATATTTGTTACCTAAATACATCACTGGCAATTCAATTCCTAATAATATTCCAAAATAGGAAATGCATTGGTGATCCAAAATTGTGTGCCAGAATTGCTTTTAACTGCATTTTGTTTACTCTTATTTAGGCTGATGGTATGTGGCTTGAAACAAGTCATGAACACAGGCAGTTCTGTATCCACAAGGTACCTTTGCTGAGCTTGGTAAATTCATCAATTGAAAAAGGGAGCAAGGGATGAATAGGACTAGTATGCTTAATCTGTTGATGCCGTGAATGCATGCTTTGTCCAGTAGGTTTCAATGCTCTAACATACATGGCGATTCAATTACATGCCAATAAGAATACCTACCTGACCTGAAAAGAGTAACCCTATATGCTTGAATCGAGTAAAAATATGATTAACACAATTTTCATTCCTAAATTTTAGAAATAGGGTATACAAGTAAATCAGGTAGGCATTGTAGAACCATCTATGCATAAATGAGAGAATTGAAATGAAAATATATGCAATGTCCAAAGAAAGCATTAATGGGTTTATAACAAGAAAAATAGAATTAGGAAATATCAGTTGACTACCAAACATGAATCAGTAAAATAGAAAAATGTGAAAAGTGAAAAAGCTATTTTCAAAAATGATGGATTAGGCAAGCACGCAAACACACAATTACACACATACAAGACAGAGGGAGAGGGAGGGAGAGGGAGAGGGAGAGGGAAAGGGAGACACATACAAGAAAGGGAGAGGGAGGGAAACACACATACATGCATGCATACATGACAGGGAGAGGGAGACACATACATACATACATACATACATACATACATACACACAAACATACAAGACAGAGGGAGAGGGAGAGGGAGAGGGAGACACACACATACAAGAAAGGGAGAGGGAGAGGGAGAGAGAGAGAGAGACATATACACACACATACAAGAAAGGGAGAGGGAGAGGGAGAGGGAGAGGGAGACACACACATACAAGAAAGGGAGAGGGAGAGGGAGAGGGAGAGGAAGAGGGAGTGGGAGAAGGAGAGGGAGAAGGAGAGAGAGAGACATACACACACATACAAGAAAGGGAGAGGGAGAGGGAGAGGGAGAAGGAGAGAGAGAGACATACACACACATACAAGAAAGGGAGAGGGAGAGGGAGAAGGAGAGAGAGACAGACACACACATACAAGAAAGGGAGAGGGAGAGGGAGAGGGAGAAGGAGAGAGACAGACATACACACAGGGACAGGGAAAGGGAGAGGGAGAGGGAGAGGGGAGAGAGGGAGAAGGAGAGAGAGAGACACACACACACATACAAGAAAGGGAGAGGGAGAGGGAGAAGGAGAGAGAGAGACATACACACACATACAAGAAAGGGAGAGGGAGAGGGAGAAGGAGAGAGACAGGAGAGAGAGAGACACACACACATACAAGAAAGGGAGAGGGAGAAGGAGAGAGACACACACACACACACACACACACATACAAGAAAAGGAGAGGAAGAGGGACAAGGAGAGGGAGAAGGAGAGAGAGGAGGAGAGAGAGAGAGACATACACACACATACAAGAAAGGGAGAGGGAGAGGGAGAGGGAGAGAGAGAGAGAGACACATACAAGGGAGAGGGAGAGGGAGAGGGAGAGGGAGAGAGAGAGAGACACACACACATACAAGAAAGGGAGAGGGAGAGGGAGAAGGAGAGAGAGAGAGACATACACACACATACAAGAAAGGGAGAGGGAGAGGGAGAGGGAGAAGGAGAGAGAGAGAGACATACACACACATACAAGAAAGGGAGAGGGAGAGGGAGAAGAGAGAGAGAGAGAGAGAGACACACACACATACAAGAAAGGGAGAGGGAGAGGGAGAGGGAGAAGGGAGAGGGAGAGAGAGATATGCACATACAAGAAAGGGAGAGGGAGAGGGAGAGAGAGATATGCACATACAAGAAAGGGAGAGGGAGAGGGAGAGGGAGAGGGAGAGAGACATACACACACACATACAAGAAAGGGAGAGGGAGAAGGAGAGAGAGAGAGAGACACATACAAGAAAGGGAGAGGGAGAGGGAGAAGGAGAGAGAGAGAGACACACACATACAAGAAAGGGAGAGGAAGAGGGAGAAGGAGAGAGAGACACACACACACATACAAGAAAGGGAGAGGGAGAGAGAGAGAGACACACACACATACAAGAAAGGGAGAGGGAGAGGGAGAGGGAGAGAGAGAGAGACACACACACACATACAAGAAAGGGAGAGGGAGAGGGAGAAGGAGAGAGAGAGACACACAAACACACATACAAGAAAGGGAGAGGGAGAGGGAGAGGGAGAGAGAGAGACACACAAACACACATACAAGAAAGGGAGAGGGAGAGGGAGAAGGAGAGAGAGAGAGAGAGAGAGACAAACATACAAGAAAGGGAGAGGGAGAGGGAGAAGGAGAGAGAGAGAGAGAGAGAGACACACACACATACAAGAAAGGGAGAGGGAGAGGGAGAGAGAGAGAGAGAGACATACACACACATACAAGAAAGGGAGAGGGAGAGGGAGATACACACATACAAGAAAGGGAGAGGGAGAGGGAGAAGGAGAGAGAGAGAGACACACACATACAAGAAAGGGAGAGGGAGAGGGAGAGGGAGAAGAGAGGGAGAGGGAGAGGAGAGAGAGAGAGAGAGAGAGAGGAGAGGGAGAGGGAGAAGGAGAGAGAGAGACACACACACATACAAGAAAGGGAGAGGGAGAGGGAGAGGAGAGAGAGAGACACACACACATACAAGAAAGGGAGAGGGAGAGGGAGAAGGAGAGAGAGAGAGACACACACACACATACAAGAAGGGAGAGGGGAGAGGAGAAGGAGAGAGAGAGACACACAAACACACATACAAGGAGAGAGAGAGAGAGAGAGAGAGAGAGACACACAAACACACATACAAGAAAGGGAGAGGGAGAGGAAGAGAGAGAGAGAGAGAGAGAGACAAACATACAAGAAAGGGAGAGGGAGAAGGAGAGAGAGAGAGAGACATACACACACATACAAGAAAGGGAGAGGGAGAGGGAGAGAGACATACACACACACATACAAGAAAGGGAGAGGGAGAAGGAGAGAGAGAGAGACACATACACACATACAAGAAAGGGAGAGGGAGAGGGAGAGAGACATACACACACACATACAAGAAAGGGAGAGGGAGAGGGAGAGAGACACACACACATACAAGAAAGGGAGAGGGAGAGGGAGAGAGAGATATGCACATACAAGAAAGGGAGAGGGAGAGGGAGAGAGAGATATGCACATACAAGAAAGGGAGAGGGAGAGGGAGAGGGAGAAGGAGAGAGAGAGAGACACACACACACATACAAGAAAGGGAGAGGGAGAGGGAGAAGGAGAGAGAGAGAGAGAGACACACACACATACAAGAAAGGGAGAGGGAGAGGGAGAAGGAGAGAGAGAGACACACACACATACAAGAAAGGGAGAGGGAGAGGGAGAGAGAGAGAGAGACACACACACATACAAGAAAGGGAGAGGGAGAGGGAGAGAGAGATATGCACATACAAGAGGGAGAGGGAGAGAGAGAGAGAGACACACACACACATACAAGAGAGGGAGAGGGAGAGAGAGACACACACACACATACAAGAAAGGGAGAGGGAGAGGGAGAGAGAGAGAGAGACACACACACATACAAGAAAGGGAGAGGGAGAGGGAGAAGGAGAGAGAGAGAGAGACACACAAAAGACAGAGAGAGGGAGAGGGAGAGGGGGAGACACACACATACAAGACAGAGGGAGGGAGAGGGAGAGGGGGAGACACACACATACAAGACAGAGGGAGGGAGAGGGAGAGGGAGACATACAGACAGACAAGACAGGGGGAAGGGGAAGAAGGGGGGGGGGGGAGGGACACACACACACACACACACACACACACACAAGACAGAGTGAGAGGCAGGGAGAGGGAGCCACACACATGCATATACAGAGAC
>BOPN01001076.1:205145-207645 GCA_017312705.2 Penaeus japonicus
AGATCTCTTTCCAACTCCATATGTATCTAATATCATAGATACCCTTTGCACTTGTTCCAGGTAATAACTTTGAGAAATAGGGATCATCTTTGCCTATCTACTTTCTCTTGCAAACATATCCCAAAGCAGATATTTCTAAAACAATTTAAAAATAAATTCTACATTCTTTAAAAATCAAGAATTATTTTTCAATCGGAATGAACAACATCTTATATAAACAACATTTCAGCAATTCCTTACACTGCATTAATACTAAGTATGTCACAAGGCAATGCTGAGTTCATGTTCCCCGTCTATCAGATTGCAGATAACAGTAATTGCTTCTGGGTAGCTTTTTTTTTATAGACAAAATGCATTTTATTAACAAAATATACGGTTAGTTTTGATTTTTTTTTTCTAGAGCAGAAAAGTCAAAATGAAGAGAAGAGGCTCCTTCCAAAAATAAAACATTGTCTATGCTATAATATTCCTGCATGTATCAGCAGCTTCTTTATAACAAATTTATAACAAGTACGTCTTCTAATAATAAATTTATTTTGATATATTTCAGACAAATTTAATCTTCTTTTTAACAACCATATATTTAAAACATTACTCCTCAAAATGCAAATGCTGAATGGAGAAGCATATCTACCATTGATAAAAAATTGTCTTAATACAAATAAAATTTAAAAACACAACATTAAAAATATATATGGCAGTATACATATATCATATTGAATATATATTAATTTGTGGATGATTAAGGCTGATATATAAATTAGTGATAAAAGATAACAAGACCTAAATATGACTATTTGTTTGTCTATCAATGCAAACTGCAAGAAATAAATATAATTCAACACCCTTCTCATCCTCATTAGCAGCACAATAAAAACACACAAAAAACACAATAAAGATCACAGACAAAACAAGAAATATGCATAGCTAACATAAAAATGATACAAATTGAATTAATTTCCTCCCAGCAAGACCTCACATACAGGCATACATTATTCTTACACACACATATATGCACATGGACATGCACATGCATACATTATTCTCACACAAATGCATATGCGCATGGACATAGACATACGCATACACATGCACATGCACACGCACACTTATACACACACAATGTGCATGCAAACACTTGCATGCAAGCATAAAATCACACAAAATGAGGCTAGAAAAATAAATGGAAGGTAACATATCCAGCACTATAATAAGAACGACGTTTCTGTAAAGCAACAAGATCCAGCAGGAACACTCGTTACAAAACACTATTACAAAAGTGACACACAACTTTAGTCTCTTAACAATCCCACTAGTAACTACTTCTAGTATCACTGAAGAGCACAGATCAGAAGGTATTCATTCAGAATTGTGCTTCCCAGTGAATAGAAAACAACAAAATTCTGCATTTTGAAATGCAGCTAAAGCCATGTGGTGAAGAAGAAGTAGTTCGTGTTAAATGTGTATATGTATATATAGGTGTATGTATACATATACATATATATATATAAATATATAAATATATATATATATACACACACACACACACACACACACACATATATATATATATATATATATATATATATATATATGAAGAGAGAGAGAGAGAGAGAGAGAGAGAGAGAGAGAGAGAGAGAGAGAGAGAGAGAGAGAGAGGGAGAGAGAAGAGAGAGAGAGAGAAGAGAGAGAGAGAGAGAGAGAGAGAGAGAGAGAGAGAGAGAGAGAGGGAGAGAGAGAGAGAGAGAGAGAGAGAGAGAGAGAGAGAGAGAGAGAGAGAGAGAGAGAGAGAGAGAGAGAGAGAGAGAGAGAGAGAGAGAGAAATAATGTAAAGGTCGCACAATTATCCAATAGAGAATTTTTTTCTTTTCATTATGCATTTTTAGATTCATTTGTTGGTAATTACTTTAAACCTGTCACTTTACTATTCAACTATTTTACTCAGTTAGACCCATTGTGCAGAGTGAAATTTCCTCAGTCAATCTACTACATGTCACGACTGGGGTATACTTTTTACCGACCTGCATTCAACATGCAGCTGCTTCTCAACGAAGACTCATGATGCAATGCATCCATCCCAAGAGGACCGTAGTTCCAGAGTTACAGTGCATATGATTACAGTAGTCATGGCTTCCCTATGGTATATTCATAACCTGATAACAAAACATACAACAAGACAACAGATAAGAAGAAAAAAATAAAAAAATAAAATAAATAAATAAAATAAATACATCCTCACATGCTTCCATACATTCAAACACAAACACACACACAACCCACATGCACACGGTCTTCTTAAGCGACTTTGGATAAATGAGATATCTTTGGTTTCACCAGGTAATCAATACATGAAAAGCTTTTTGAAGTCATCACACGATATGTTGCATTTTCATCAAGTTCCAACATTAAACAATAAAATTTTGAGCTTCATCACTGCTTATCATAATTCTTCTAGTTCACATGGGTGACTTCTCCTCTTTTACACTTCTTCTGGATCCTC
>BOPN01001076.1:235145-237645 GCA_017312705.2 Penaeus japonicus
GTGATGATGGTATTGGTGATGATGGTGGTGGTGATTGTGGTGATGATGGTAGTGGTGATAATGGTGGTGATGATAGTGGTGATGGAGGTGATGATGATGAAGGTGGTGATGATGGTGGTTGTGAAGGTTGTGATGATGGTGGTGATTATGATGAATATTGTGATGGTTGTGATGGTGGTGATGATGATGGTGGTGGTGATGGTGGTGATGATGGTGGTAATGTTTGTGATGGTGGTGGTCGTAATGATGGTGGTGATGGTTGTGAAGATGATGTGGTGGTGATGATGATGGTGTTGATGGTGGTGATGATGATGATGGTTGTGATGGTGATGATGGTGGTGATTGTAATGGTGGTGGTGGTATTGGTGATGATGTTGGTGGTGGTGGTGATGGTGGTGGTGATGATGACGGTGGTGGTGATTGTGGTGATGATGATGGTGGTGATAGTAATAGAATAATAGTTAAATGATTATTATGTATATTAATGATAGTAATGATAATAATGAAAAGAAGGGTGATGATGATAGTAATAGCAAAATAATGATGATGATTAAGTCAAAACAATAATAGTGATGATGACAACAATAACCCGAACAATAAAGCTGAAAGTAATGGTGATCATAATGATGATGATAATAGGAAGAATCTGAAATGATCCTCTGGCAAAAGGCCTTACATAAAAGAAACAAGTTCCTAAAACATGGCAGCATAAGGGTCACTGAAGGTGATTCTCCAAACAAAACCTGAAGTAAAAAAAGAAAGAAAGAAAGAAAGAAAAAAAGCAATGGCAAAGGCCAAAAACTATAACTAAAAGGCAAAGCATTAAAGTTAAAACCAAGCACAGCAAGTCCTGAAGGGACGATAAATGAGAATAAAAACAAAACAAAAAAACACATACACAAAGCAAGCAAAACTATAAACACACAAAACTTCACTGTTAATATTTGTTTATTGTAAAAAGAAATCACGTCCAGCTCCTATTAATAATGAAACGCCAGGTTCCCAAGACTTAACTTTTCTCTGCTGGTTTCTTCTGGCAACCGGTGTTTCAGGGAGAAGAAAAAGGGTAACGAAACAACCGCTGACTGGTATAGACTGACTGTCTTTGGTATAACTCGGGTCATATTTATAAACTTCGTGACGTTACAGGTCACGTAAAATAATAAATACAAAATAAAATCTAATTGCAGTAAAAAAAAAAAAAAAATTGGGGAAGGTTGAATTTATGTAAAATACAAAAGGGTAAATTCACAAAATAAAAGAGATTCAAAATAAAATAATGAGCAAATAAAATACGACATTTGTAAAGATGTACCTTCACTTATGTTTTGGAAAACAACTGATAAGAAAATAAAAATACCCTGTAAAACAGCGATTTAAAACTTAATAAAATGACCTATTAAAATACGAGATAAAAGCAAAAACAGACTAGGTAAAACAAAAGCAAAAAACAAACAAACAAAGAAAACGTCTGGTAAGGCAAACTGAAACAAAAACACAAGCGAACAAAAAACAGACAAAACCATGCTAGGAGGAAATAAAAACACGATAGAAACATAGTAAAAATGCAAAATAATTAAAAAAAAATGTCAAGTCGCCTCCGGACTCCAGAGCTGTGGACGCGAGAGGTCGTGGGTCTGTTCGCAGGGAGGAACGAAGAACGGAGCGATTCCTTACAATAATAATAATGATAGTTATAAATTCCCCCTCAAGTTACAACAGAGCTACAGGAGTCTCTCAGGGACAGGGTAACTGGCGATCGACTGTATGTGCTTCATCTATTAATCCTAGAACCATAATCCTATGCGGGCTCGCCTCAGTGCATACAAGCCCGGCGGCGCATCTGCTCCGCAAATCTAGCTTATCCTTCTCCGTAGTCCTCAGCCCAATTGGCACCAGACTGTTGCGCAGTTCGCATATATATGGGATATATAAACAAAAGCACTAGCTATTATAATACACTGAACTCACTATTTCTTTGGTATCGTTTGATTGATAGTCTCGGGATGGCTTTTCTTTGCGGTTCTAGATGATTTTGTGCTAATAGAATATAGTTTTGTAGTTTCGTTTTGTCCATTTTCCTCTGACCTTCCATGTTCTTTGGGGAACTACTGACTTTGACTTTGACAAATTTATTGGGACGAGTGGTTAAGTATATCTCAAAACGGTGAGGTAACATGGGTTATCCTCACCCCAATCTTAGTCCCTCTTTGGGCTCACATTTCTTTTACAAAACCTTACAGCTATGTTGAAATAAATACAGAACAAAAGGTGGATTAATCACAAGCATACGGAAACACCCGTTCAAGTGAAAGCTTTCAAGTATAGCCTCAAGTATAGTATCCTGGGAAACTGGAGACTGGAATAGATAATTTTATGTAAATACTCCTGCTGATAGTAACAATAATGACAATAATAATAATAATTAAAAAAAAAAACACTTCCGCAAATCTAGCTTATCCTTAGCGCCCCCCCCCATGAGAATTAAAAAGGCTAATGA
>BOPN01001076.1:242645-250145 GCA_017312705.2 Penaeus japonicus
AAATGCATACATACATATACACACGTACATACATACTGTACATATATGTGTGTGTGTGCGCATGCGTGCATACTTGCTTGCGTGAACTATATCAACGGTGATGAAGATTTCACACAGGCACATGAAAGGCCCACATACAACCGAATCATCTCTGTTTCTCCGCCAGGGTACTTCCTGGTTCCGTCACAGACCTTCAGCGGCGTGTTTCTGTCGCCCTCCGTCAACATAACCTGTCGTCCTCCCTCCCAGGACTCTGTTCTTCGCGTGGCAGAGTAAGGCAGAGGCTGGCAGAGTTGCTAGGGGCACTTTATGGGTCACGGGAGGGGGAGGGAAGGGGGGTAGGGGTAGGGGGAGGGAAGGGGGAGGGGGAGGGTGAGGGTAGCGAGGACACAAGATCTGAAAAGATATTGTTTTGATCAATCTCTAATCTCGGGGTGTGGGCATAAAATTGTATTCCGATGAAAGGTGGGAACTGTTTTTCTTTTGTTATATCGTGAATAGTTTTAAATAACTTCCATTTTCTCATTAGCCAGGTCAGAGACCATGTATATAAACCTGTGGCTTATATATAGGATCAGAGACCATGTATATAAACCTGCAGCTGGTTATTTCCATCTTTACACTTGATAAATGGAAATGATAGTGATAAAAATGATGAACAAGAAATTATATCAATTTTATTCAAGGTATATCAAATGTTAAGAACACAAACAACAATTATCGTGAAATTTGCTATTATATCTATCTCTCGAAGGTCCCTCTACGTTAGACAACCGGCCATAAATTTTAGACCCATTACTTCAACAAATCTAGCTTACTAGAAGAAGAAGAAGAAAAAAAAAATACAGTCGGCTAGTCAGTATGCAAAGATATATATACATATACATAAATTGATATTTTTCCCCCACAGAGACTCCTGCAGTTACTTCGTCAACAAGTCAACAGACGCCATTGAAGAAATCCCGTGTAGAAACTGGGACTATGATGACTCTGTGTATTCAAGCACCCTCACCTCTGATGTATTTGCCCCTTATTTTTAAAGTCCCTCACTACCTATACGGAAAAAAATGGGCATATTAGCTGTTATAGTCTCTGACATCTACATTTGAGTTGGAAATATATTGTCGTTTGTAACATTTCATGATCTAAAGGCCTTTCATTTTGTGAATTCTTAGTCGTAGGTAAATTTTCTGTCACTTTTGATAACCTTTTTTAATAGTCTTGGGCAAAGCAGCTGTTTAAAACTGAGGCTGGTTTATCTTTAGAGAAAACTTTTATTTATTATGAATATATTTACTTAGAATTATATATATATATATATATATATATATATATATATATATTTGCAATGTATTTGTTTAGTAATATTCATTTTTTTGGAATTTGTAAATAGAAAGTTTTATAAGGACATTTCGATGATAAATTTGTTTAAATTTGATCTAATTAGAACTCATCTGTTTAGAACACACCCACACACACACATACACACAGACGCACACACAAACACACACACACACACCCACACACACACACACACACACACACACAAACACACACACACACACACACATATATATATACATACATACATACATACATACATATTTATTTATTCACACCTAAAACCTCAAACTCTCCGCAGTTCGACTTGGTGTGCACCGAAGCCTACAACAGGGCTACATACCAGAGCATTTACACCTTTGCTACAATCTTCAGCTCCATTCACGCAGGCTACATAGCTGACAAGTATGTAAATAGCCTTTATTTTCCTCGTGTGGACCGCTTGTTTGGACTTTTTTTTAGTCATATCAAGAGGCAGATGGGTCAAAATAAATTTGAACATTAATGCCGCTTTTTTAAATGATTTTAATTGTAGTTAGATACTTTTTTTTTGCTGCGTAGATAGATTATATACTGAAATTATTCAGCAGTTGATATTATCTCATGTTATCCTAGCCATATAAAGGGAACGGGGGATAATCTTTTTTTTATATAAATATTAACAATGTTAACTTTTTTTTCTTTTTATATAACTTTGATATTTCTTAAATGACTTTTGTTTTGGCTACGGAGACTATAAATTATACCCATTTTTTCTTTTTTTTTAAAAATATGATCATTATTATAATAATGGTAATGTTATTGAGAATAGTGATAATGATGATAGTAATAATATTGTCAATGGCATTGATAACGATGCTTTTAATGATGATGATGATAATGATAATAGTATTGAGGATAATGATAATAATATTGATGATATTGAGAATTATGAAAATTATGTTGATGATAATAATAATACCAATGATAATGATAGTAATGATAGTACTACTATTAGTAGAAATACTAATGATAAACATGCTTACAGTAATAATGTTGATATTAGTGATAATAATGATGATAATGTTATTAAGTTTAATGATGATGATGATGATGTCAATAATAACTATTGTAAAAGTGATGACAATTTTAACAATGATAATTATGATTATGATGTTAATGGTAATTGTAATGATAATGATAAGATGATAGTAATAGTGATAGTAATAGTAGTGATTATAATGATGAAATCATAGTCATAATAATAATGAGGATAATGATGATTATGATAATGACAGTAATAATGTTAAAAAAATTATTCTGCTACTACTACTGCTGTTAATAATCATAATCATAATATTGATGATGATAATGACCCTGATAAGAATTATGAAAAAAACTGATTATGATAATAGTATTGATAATGATATCAATCATAATGATAACACTTATAATAATAGTAATAATAATAATGATAATGATAATAATAATAATGATGATAATAATAGTAGTAGTAGTATTAATAATAATGATAATAATAGTAATAATAATGATAATGATAATAATAATAGTAGTAGTAATAACAATAATAATGATAAAGATGGTAAAATCAATTATAATAAGGATAATGACAAAATAATGATAAAAACAACCATAATAACAACATTAGTAATAAAGGTAATGAAGAGAATGATGATGCAATGAATAAGATAAGCTAAAAGCCAAAACCGTAAGAATATGAATATTAACTGAGCATTAACTAATTTTCCAAAATATTACTAGGTTTTAAATTTCACGGCTCGTAATAATTACAAGGATGATCCTATCTACAATCAGTAATGGTAATTACGATATAATTAATACTGTAAGTGACATTTAATTGCAACAATCAACAGGGCTACGTGCAATGAGAGTAATAAGAAAAATAACAAGAATTCATAATGAATGATATTAGCTCTTCCATGTATATCTTTCTACGCAAACATTTACGACAATTGATATAACAGAATATGAATGTAAACTATAATAATTGATAACAAATAATCCTTACAACGTGAATAACCCTAACCACATGAATAACAACCACATGAATAACCCTAACAACCACATGAATAACCCCAACAACCACATGGATAACCCTAACAACCACATGAATAACAACCACATGAATAACCCTAACAACCACATGAATAACCCTAACAACCACATGAATAACCCTAACAACCACATGGATAACCCTAACAACCACATGAATGACAACCACATGAATAACCCTAACAACCACATGAATAACAACCACATGAATAACCCTAACAACCACATGGATAACCCTAACAACCACATGAATAACAGCCACATGAATAACCCTAACAACCCCATGAATAACCCTAACAGCCACATGAACAACAACCACATGGATAACCATAACAACCACATGAATAACCCTAACAATCACATGAATAACCCTAACAACCACATGAATAACCCTAACAACCATATAAATAACAACCCCATGAATAACCCTAACAACCACATGAATAACAACCACATGAATAACCCTAACAATCACATGAATAACCCTAACAACCACATGAATAACCCTAACAACCGTATGAATAACAACCACATGAATAACCCTAACAACCCCATGAATAACCCTAACAACCACATGAATAACAACCACATGAATAACCCTAACAACCACATGAATAACAACCACATGAATAACCCTAACAACCACATGAATAACCCTAACAACCACATGAATAACCCTAACAACCACATGAATAACCTTAACAACCACATGAATCAACCTAACAACCACATGAATAACCTTAACAACCACATGAATAACCTTAACAACCACATGAATAACCCTAACAACCACATGAATAACCCTAACAACCACATGAATAACCCTAACAACCACATGAGTAACCCTAACAACCACAGAATAATCCTAACAACCACATTAATAACATGAATAACACATTTCCTTCTCTCAAAGATTCGGTCGGCGGTTGGTCGTCCTGACAACACAGATCATTTACGCGGCGACAGGAATCGCCATGTGTTGCGCGAACAGCTTTCCTCTCATCCTCGCCCTTCGCTTCCTCATGGGATGTGTAGGCCTACCCACCATCTACATTCTGAGTGAGTTATGTTTTTTTCTGGTTTTTTTACATTGGATAACCCTAACAACCACAGAATAACCCTAACAACCACATGAATAACCTCAACAACCACATGAATCAACCTAACAACCACATGAATAACCTTAACAACCACAGAATAACCCTTACAACCACATTAATAATCTTAACAACCACATGAATAACCCTAACAACCACATGAATAACCCTAACAACCACATGAATAACCCTAACAACCACATGAATAACCCTAACAACCACATGAATAACAACCACATGAATAACCCTAACAACCACATGAATAACCCTAACATTCACATGAATAACCCTAACAACCACATGAATAACAACCACATGAATAACCCTAACAACCACATGAATAACAACCACATGAATAACCCTAACAACCACATGGATAACCCTAACAACCACAGAATAACCCTAACAACCACATGAATAACCTCAACAACCACATGAATCAACCTAACAACCACATGAATAACCTTAACAACCACAGAATAACCCTTACAACCACATGAATAACCTTAACAACCACATGAATAACCCTAACAACCACATGAATAACCCTAACAACCACATGAATAACCCTAACAACCACAGAATAACCCTAACAACCACATGAATAACCCTAACAACCACATGAATAACATGAATAACACATTTCCTTCTCTCAAAGATTCGGTCGGCGGTTGGTCGTCCTGACAACACAGATCATTTACGGCGTATTAAATCGCCATGTGTTGCGCGAACAGTTTTCCTGTCCTCGCCCTTCGCTTCGCCATGGGATGTGTAGCTTACTCCACCATCTACATTCTGAGTGAGTTATGTTTTTCTTGAAAGAATAGATTCTTCTATTTGTAGGGTTGATTTTGTGTTGATATTTGTTTTTGTTCAGTTTTTATTTTTTGAGATGGTGATTTTTGATATTATGATATTAAGATATGCGTTACTCTCTCTCTCTCTCTCTATCTATCTCTCTTTTGAGCACACACACGTACACACACATACAACACACACACACACACACGCACACTACCTCTTCATCCTTCTTGCAATCACCTTCATCTCCCTCAATCACCCTCACCACACAATCACCCTCACCACACAATCACCCTCACCACTCAATCACCCTCACCACACAATCACCCTCACCACACAATCACCCTCACCACTCAATCACCCTCACCACACAATCACCCTCACCACACAATCACCCTCACCACTCAATCACCCTCACCACTCAATCACCCTCACCACACAATCACCCTCACCACACAATCACCCTCACCACTCAATCACCCTCACCACACAATCACCCTCACCACACAATCACCCTCACCACTCAATCACCCTCACCACTCAATCACCCTCACCACACAATCACCCTCACCACACAATCACCCTCACCACTCAATCACCCTCACCACACAATCACCCTCACCACACCGTCACCCTCCACACCACTCAATCACCCTCACCACTCAATCACCCTCACCACTCAATCACCCTCACCACCCAATCACCCTCACCACAACTACCCTCACCACACAATCACCCTCACCACACAATCACCCTCACCACTAATCAATTTCACCACTCAATCACCCTCACCACACAATCACCCTCACCACACAATCACCCTCACCACACAATCACCCTCACCACACAATCACCCTCACCACTAACCACCACCACTCAATCACCCTCACCACCCCAATAACCCTCACCACACAATCACCCTCACCACTCAATCACCCTCACCACACAATCACCCTCACCACCATTCACCCTCACCACAATAATCACCCTCACCACTCAATCACCCTCACCACTCAATCACCCTCACCACACAATCACCCTCACCAACTCAACAATCACCTCACCACACAATCACCCTTACCCACCAATCATCCCTACCACCAATCACCTTCACCATAATCACCCTCACCACACAATCACCCTCACCACTCAATCACCCTCACCACTCAATCACCCTCACCACTCAATCACCCTCACCACTCAATCCACCACCACCAATCACCACCACACAATCACCATACCATACAATCACCCTCACCACTCAATCACCCTCACCACTCAATCACCCTCACCACTCAATCACCCTCACCACTCAATCACCCTCACCACACAATCACCCTCACCACACAATCACCCTCAACCCTCAATCACCCTCACCACACAATCACCCTCACCACACAATCACCCTCACCACTCAATCACCCTACCCACTCAATCACCCTCACCACACAACAATCACCCTCACCACTCAATCACCCCTTTACCACACAATCACCTCACCACACACCACCTACATAATCAAACTCCTCAACTCAATCACCCTCACCACACAATCACCCTCACCACTCAATCACCCTCACCACACAATCACCCTCACCACACAATCACCCTCACCACTCAATCACCCTCACCACACAATCACCCTCACCACACAATCACCCTCACCACACAATCACCCTCACCACTCAATCACCCTCACCACTCAATCACCCTCACCACTCAATCACCCTCACCACACAGTCACCCTCACCACTCAATCACCCTCACCACTCAATCACCCTCACCACACAATCACCCTCAACCCTCAATCACCCTCACCACTCAATCACCCTCACCACTCAATCACCCTCAACCCTCAATCACCCTCACCACACAATCACCCTCACCACTCAATCACCCTCAACCCTCAATCACCCTCACCACACAATCACCCTCACCACCAATCACCCCTCACCACACAATCGCACCCTCAACCCCTCAATCACCCTCACCACTAATCACCCTCACCACTCAACCACTGCACTCAATCACCCTCACCACTCAATCACCCTCACCACACAATCACCCTCACCACTCAATCACCCCACCACCAATCACCCTCACCACACAATCGCCCTCACCACACAATCACCCTCACCACACAGTTACTCCTTCACCACTCAATCACCCTCACCACTCAATCACCCTC